>JAVIWC010008034.1:600000-814529 GCA_031894815.1 Creontiades dilutus
CTGGAATAAAATATCTCCTTCTCCATGTACAAATTTGAAACCGTGCCAATAATGCGTTTCAAGAACTGAAGTCTTCTCTTGGTTTACGAATACATTATACTTTATTGTTTTGAAGAATTTGAAAATAAAAACGTTGCGACTTGGGACAAATTCTCATAACTCAAGGACTTTTATAGTTTTGTGAAACTCCTTCGGGTATAGTAACAATAACGGACCCACCTCTCTTCAGTCATTTTAGAAACGTAAGTGATTATGAGTGAGTGATGAATGACGGACCCCTTTTACCACTGAACTGAACCTCACCCTTCCATCAGTAACGCTCCGAATCGGAGAAACCCGCGTTTAATCCACTTCGCCACGCTTCATCAAAGTGAGAGATGTCTCCTCAACGAGTTTTACGTAATTTGTTAGCTAGGCCAGCCCCTCTACCCAAATAAACCAGAATGGGGTCCTGGAGAAAACTGAACGAGCCATTTCATTACCACTACTCACAAAAAGATTAAAAAGAAAAAAAAATTCTCTTCGCTTAAAAAAAGGCACTGAAGGACGTGGAAAACGAGTTTCGTCATAGTTCATGCAGAAAGGATAAATTTTTCCAAGTGTTGAGAGAACCAGTCCTTAAGGATGCAGTCCCACTCCGCGCGTCTCGATGAAATGGAGGGAAACAATTGAACCGGTATTTAGATTGAGGCTAAGTATAAGTTTCTTCTTGAAGGAAGATAGCAAGATCTCTACAATTTCGCATACTATATCTGAATTATTGACTAGCAGTAATGGTATTATGTGCACTAGCATCGCTTTCTCACAGGGTGTGTACCTAGATCATTAAAGTTTGCCATAAATGCCTGCTTGCAGTTCTCATTCCCATTATGTTTTAGTCTTGTAACTCAGAATTATCCATCTGTGAAAGTATATCTGTAAAAAGTATCCATTGAACTTCTAAAATAAACGTTTTTACACACTAAAAAAAATATAATAAACTAAAAACAAATGATCCGCCCATAATTAATCGTTCTATGCCAAGTACAATCTATCTTCAGCTTTATCTAACCTTGACAAATAAGAACCGTTTGTGTAAATCAGACGACTAAGGTATTACGTACCTCTGAGTGTATGACCATCAATGTTGTATGAAGGAGTGCGTTACCTTTGGAAAGTGGAAACCGAAAAGATGCGGCGAAATTACAGAGTTTGACAGTGTTATGGTGCCGAGTTTATCTTTAATGTTGCTCTTACTTGAGAAAATGGAAAGGGTAAAAACATGTGGGCTTAAGAACTTCTAGTCTAAGGCCGATCTCCACTCATTCGTTAACAAAATACTAGCAGAAGTTAGGATCCATGGAAATTAGTTCGTGGATATAGAATGTGCACTGTTTCTAGTAACCATTCGCCGTATGAATCATCATAAATGTTGGTTTTGAGAGGTGTTGTGAGTAGGGATGTCAAGAAAACATCGGACGACCTATTTAGGAACTATGTCCGATAGGTTGTACATAGTAGGGATTTCTAGAAAATATCGATATATTAAAATATCAATTTTCTTCCGTCGATGTATCGATATTTTTGGGCGGTGTCTTCTATTCCGGAATATCGATATCAAATGCACACTATCGAATCCAATATTTTCAACCAGATCCTACATCTTTTTGATCAAAACTAATTTTATAATTTCCATTGATGGATAGGGGAATTAGATCAGACGAGGTACCTAGGCAAATTGTAGGTAAAAAAGGTAGGGACATCTTGGAGACTTGGGTTCTAACCAGTTCGACCCTCACTGGAGAGCACATCAATGTCAGAGGGTTTTTTTCACCTCTATTTGTTTTGATTGCATTTTTTTTTTTTTTAATTTTTCCTTCGTTACTTTACTTACATTCCTTTTACAACCCTACATAATATTGATAATTTACTTCTATGGATCCTGTAGTACATAATTATTATCATGGATAAAGTTTCATTGAATTTTCGAGTGGTTGAATTCATTACTTCACAGGACTCGCGTTATTATTCACAGGACAGGCGTTATTATTCACAGGACTCATATTTTTCAAAAATATCGATATTCGATATATCGATATTCTTCGCCGATATTGACATCCCTAGGTTGTAGACGGTCTGCTATGAGTTTCATTGCTCGTAGATGAAAATGCCTATATAAATAAAATCTTTGTATTCAGCAATTTTTTTTTTTTTTTTTTTTTCGGGAACCACAAACCTTCCAGATTTTTTGATTCTTAGATAAAACTATAATATTTACCTAGTGCTTGTTCTACAATTGGGTGTTCGTTATTATTTCATTCAGCTTTTTCTGAAGTGCACATAACTGGTACCTGATACGAAAAGTGCCTTCTTTCTTTCAGGAGTCTTACCACTCTAGATCGATCCTTCAGAACCATTTCACAACCAAATATATTGGAAGTATTTGCAATTCAAACTTTTCCATTTACAACTTGTAAGTTGAGACCTGATTTCTGGTTTCAACTGTCATCTACTTCCGATGAAATTTCTATGTAATGTGCGGGTGAAAGAATAAAAGTCTCCTGTGGGTTCCATCGGTCACAGATCGAAATGTATATGGAAATGAAATCTTCATCAATTAGTAATCAGATTTTTGGATCATATAATTTGATTTTGTTATGTTCTCTCTTTTATCAGTTGCAATGGGGTTCTATTTTCTAGCTGGCTAATCCCTTTTATCGCGATGCCTTCGTAGTTCCTTGGCTACCTCACACCCTCGATGGTGTGCGGGGTGATCATCTTGCAAATAATGTACTTGGGAGGTTATTCTCCGTTTTTTGGGCATTCTTTTCTATTGTCTTTACCAGCACATTGGACACACTTCGGTTCCGTTCGACAGTACCTATGTGTATGATTGTAAGATTGCCACCTTTTACACTGAGTTATGAGCGCTGAGGTCTTTTTTAAGGGCTAAATTTTAACCTTCAAGTTCATGATGTGCTTGTATCACGTATTTTTTGGATATCATCCCCCTTCTCGAATAATTGCATATAGAGAGGAAGTTTTTTGAAAATCGTAATTGGGGCGTCTTGGTCACCGGATTGTTTTTCTTTCTTAACAAGGTTTATAGCTTCTATGATCTTGAAGCCCCGATTTTTTAAATCTTCAATAATGTCTTGGGAAGGACAAGAATGATGGAACCCTCGAGCTACCAACTTTGTAGGACGATCATGCTCATTTTCGTACGTGTACCATTGGAAGTTTTCATCTGTTAGTTTGCGGGTTATAGCACGATATGCTTCTCCATCTTGAACGTTTATTTTCCACACATTATTTTTCAGAGCTGTTACTTTCCACTCTGAACTGATGATAAACATCCGGGAATCTAGCGGAATAATCATAATTAAGTCGAGTCTCCACCTGTATGAAACCGATTACCAGCCGATATTGGTTGGGAGGCGTTTTTCTTAAAACGCTTAATCATCACCTCGTCCGAACACAGAACCGAACATTGTTTCCCGTGTCATTTATTGAGCAAACGGTCAGTCAAGAACACTTTGCGAAAAGTCTTCCAATTCCCAATAATTGGCTGCTGAGGTAATCATCTTCCTGCATAATTATATAAAGATAAGAAAAGCCCGCAGACTAAAAAACCTAATTCTCCATTCTCATTTTGTATTTTAAAAGCTCAAAACAGTAATGATAAATTTGGTTCGATTAGTAGTCTTCGAGCCAGCTTTCAACCAGCGTGTTACCTCGAACTCGCTGTATCCTTGTACATAATTCGATTTGTTGAACTATTGTACCCACAGGTTTAAGTATTAGTTGTCGATGTTCTCAGACGAATTACTGGAGCGTAGGTGATTTATTAATAATTTATCAATTTAATTATCAATAATTGATTCCCGAGGTCACAGAGGTTCTCCAGCACTCGTTCGTCAAACACCAAAAAAGAATGCAATCCCACCCCAATGAGCTTATACAGAGAATACCTGAAAACCCTCCAGCCCCTAGAAATCTTAGAAGGTTAAAAAGAAAGTGGCATACTGACCTCGCGGAAAACGAACATTAAGATTTTGTGTTATAATTATGCATGTTGTTACTGTTGTCAACTATAGTTATTTTGTTACCAGTTGGAGCTAGATATTTATTGTTATAACTTATAATTTAATTTTAATATATGTTAAATAATTAATTACTTTGTGGCCCACCATTGGGTGGAGTCCACTTTACATGTTCCACGTCATATGTATATTTAAATATTAATTCGCCGAACTGTAATGTACCATGTACAATAAAGTTTATATTATTAAAAAAATTAAAAAAAAAAAATTGATAATTATTATCTTAAATTTGATTTGTTAGCAGTATCTAACAAAGAAGAAGTAATTCTGTTTTAAATCCAAAACAAGCGGACTCAAACAAAACTAAAACTGTACAACATAGTCCGAAACCCAAAATCAAAATAAATGGCAATTTCGATTTGCGCGAAAAGTAGTTTCGTTTCCCAAGAGGCGAACCAATGCTTCATCTTCCCACAGGTTGACTTGGAAACAATAGTGATTAGGACGGCGCAGTGGTTATACCTGACCCGCAGGACCGTCAGGTCTTGAAGGAGGGGTTGGTCTAGCCCCTTGTTGGCCCAGATCTCAAAACTTCTAGCATGGTGCCTATATTCAGTGGAGGACATGTTTTCACTTTCGGGATTTCAATATTATTCTCCACAACCTAATTATCTATTCTCATTTTGTATTTTAGACATTCTGAACACTTTCGTGACGTGGCTGTGTGTATGTGTGAGCTTCATTTCTACAGGTTTCATCTGTTTTGGACGACATTTTTAGGAACTGTGTCCGATAGGTTGTACATAGTAGGAATGTCAAGGAAATGTCGATATTCTTCAGTCTAAATATCTATATTTTTGGGCGATATTTTCTATTCCGATGTATCTACATTAGATGTACTCTATCGGATCCGATATTTTCAACCATATCCTACACCTTATTGCTCAAAACTGAAGAAAAATACCTTTGTGACACATTCATGGGATACATTTTGTCTTATTATTAGCAATCATAAGCCTTAGTAATCTTATAGCAAACTAGCCCCTTCAACCCCCTAACTGAGCCTCCTGGACCCTGGATGTATTTCGCTTAGAAAATTCCAGAAACACGGAACATGCTCGCTTTCTTGTTTTTTATTCGGAATAATATTCAGATATATATTCTGAGGACGGCTAGACCAAGACTGGTATGTAAGGGTTCACGCAAAACTCAATAGTGCTTACGATGACTCACTACTACCTTTAATGGAAGTATATTCTTATCTTATGTAACCATATCATCATGACAAAATATCGCTTAGGTTACAACAGGTTACATGATCCTTAGTTCCATACCATCGACTAAGAATAATGCCGTGACTCGATAGCGTTCTTAGTTACCAGTCCCAAAAAACGTAACACTTTTAGCCAGTAGGTCAAATCTAAAGCATGCACCATGCTAAAATAATAATTGCTCTTTCCCATTCTCTCAATTTTGTGGGAGTAGGTTTTAGGCTGGTTAGAATAAAAAAAGGCCGCTACTGCCAATACGTGGGTTTGTTATTTTCAGGGAGCAGTATTACCTATTGACCTACTAATGTGGTTGAACCTGGATAAGTGAAATGACCTGAATGAGTGTAAACACCTAAATAACTAGAAAAAGTCCCAGAAAAATAAAATGACATCATTATATGTAGATAAGGAAAGAAAATAGCCTTCGGTCTCACTCTGCAGATTAGGAAAGCCTTTGTCAGATTTCAAATGCCCCACAGCAGCTGCCATTCAAATTTCAGTGTTATAGCCAGTACTAAAACTGGTGCAATATACTGTACATTAATGAAAATTTAGGAGCCTCTTCGAAGGCCCATCAAGTACAACCATTATGAAAGGTTAAGTTTGGGATTTCTTTAATTTCGGCACTCAAGAGCTTCGTTAGAAATGCCTTGTAAAAATGTCGTGTAATAATTCGCAGGATACGAAAACGGTTACAAGTTTTAATAAGTTTTAGTAAACGGTTACAAGGTACATAAGTAATCTTGTCTGATGAGAAATAGGAGAGGGAGATAGGTAAAATGTTGCTCAACATTCAAATTTAGGTAGACAAATAGCTACAAGTTACCGACATACAAGCTCTTCAACCTTCTCAAAGGTTTATAAATAATTTATTTCCATACCTGCGTCATAAAGAACTACACTAACTACTTTTCCCCGCTTAATCCAACCTTAACCATTTCAGACATTAATTGTGTTTGGACTGTAATCAAATTGCAAAAATTGGGTGTAGAATTTCATTGATAGGTAAGAAAAACTGGATTAATACTGAGACGGACAGGGGATATGATGAGGGGATTGAAAAGTTGGAATACAACCTCGGATGATAACGAGTGTTAAAAACGGAAAAGACGAAAGCTTTAAGAAATATCTTTGGATAACAATCTCAATTATGGAGGCCAGACCCTTTTCTAATTAAAGGTACGAACATCCTGCTACCCCCATCCCAACCCTGTACCCCTCTTACCCTGTTCACCTCCGTAACCCCCTTTAACGGAATTCATTAGCCAGAAGCTCCCCAGTTAGCGAGTGAAATGGGAGCAGAGGGGATGGAGTTTTAACCCCTTCAAAGTTCCGTGATATAACCCTGCAAACTGCCTTTTTTCAACCCCCACTCCAACACGTTTTTTTATACCTTGTGAACCAATCACAGTCAGGAACATCATTTTTGGACGCGCTTATTAAAAATTTTACCTTGACGGGGCTTCGTCTACATATCGATTGGTTTGGAAAGCCATCCAAAAGTTATTAAACGAGTGACCTTTATGTGGTTGGTATTTAATTTAAGGAGCAATCCTGCTAAAATATCTTAAAATAGATCCTTATGTAACTCGCACTTTCTTTGTCAATTCAGTCTTGCGGACTGGGTGAAGATAATTACGATTGCTTGGTTGAAATTCTTCATGGTCTTATTGTGTTGATATTCTCAAAAACGTGTCTTTAAGTCAGCCAGCAGATATTATAAAAGTGTTTAAAAAAAACGTGTTTAATAGCCGTTTAACTTTATTCATAGCTGCTTTAACGGATTCATACTGTTGCCAAATATTGCAACAATGAATCGCTGATAGACCAAAAACGAGCAACACTCGATTCTCTGACAAAACATGTAACTTCTTGTACAATTACCTGACAACTACAACTCTGAGGGAGTTCAAAACTGGCCGTCAACGTGTAAGAACCGTCCATGCCACCGATTTCGCATATGGCTGAACGTGAAGCTGTTACGCTATCTGACTCCGAAATAGTTTGATGTTTCAATTTGGTTTTTGCATTGCAAGTTAAACCATTCCTTTTAAATTTTTACAACTCGTATTGCTTTCTTTCTACAATCAAAAAGCCCTGATAAGCGACTAAGATTGAAGATTCCATTTAATAGGATTTACAGCGATTTGATGGGCCCAATCTAACCAATTTTTTATAAAACTGGGAAAAACATAATATCACATTCACAGACGACGCGGCTAGATGTGTAATGGTTTACGAAATCAACGATTAGATACAAGTTCACATGGATTTTTCGGTGTGTCTAACACAAATTCGATCAACTGGGCTTAACCTTCATGTGCTCGCGCCAACATGAGTCACACCGGCGCTCGCGCAGCTGTCTGTTGACCGCCCTTGCTTTTTCAATTATTATCTTGCTGGTTTATCTACTTTCCGTTGCAGTAAATACAAAAGAACTTAAATACAATTAACAAAACATATTTTTCATGAAAAAATGCTTTATTATTCGAAATAACATAGCCGTTAATTGTCGTTAATGGCTAAAAATAAACTCTTGCTTCCGAAAAAACGTAATTGGCTTCAAAAGGCCGCTCGGAAAATGATTACTTTCGTTCAACTTTTTTCTTTGTCGAAAAACTAGATTAGTTATTTCAATTGAACTAGATAATAAGGTATAGAATTGCTTACACTTGGGTATTTAAACTCATGTATGAATGTTACATGAACAGGTAACTCACACAAGCGCGATGTATCAAAAAGGCCACTTAGGCGACAATTATTTCAATTTGTTTGTTGTAAAAATGTCATTTTTTCGGTCTAACTAAATGGAAACTAGAAAAAACATTAGCTAGTAGTTCCAAAATTACAAAATACAGAAAAATCACAAATGACAAGATATAAAAAAATACACAATATAGGTAAGTGTCATTCCAGTCTTGGAGGGTTGTTCAGTCTATCTCGCTATCCTCGTTCTCAAGCAACTGAATAAAAAATGGAAAAGGGTTATTCGTTTTTTGGGGTGCAAGAAGAAGAGGGCGAGAGAGGCAAGATTGGCCAATTAAGTTGCGAAACTATACAAAAAATTGTAATTTACTAGATAGGTAAGTACTTATTACAAGCTTTTATTTTTTGAATGGAATTGATTTTAGTTACACACTATTAACGAAATTATAATTTACCCACCTAAATTTTACGATGTCGAGGAAAGTATTCCGTCAGGAGTCGCTGTCTCCTCACTTGACCGCCCGCGCGAACGCATGAAGGTTAAGAATGTATGGGAATGACAAACATGGGGCCCGAATTCTACATTACCGGAATAAAATCATTGCTTTAACGGGAAGATATTAGGATGAATGATTGCCTTTGTAGGATGTTTGCAAACCGGCGTCCCACAACGGAACTCCACCGCGAAAAGGCTCAACTTGGAGTTATCTAAAAAATACGAGTTTCTGTAGGTATTCCAAATTATTTACGGAACATGCATAATCCAAACACGATGACGCAGATGGGACTGAAAATCAAGACTAGTTCGATTATCTTGTTTAACTTGCTTCGTATTTTAGTTCATTTGAATTGTAGAGCATTAATAATACTTTTTATTCCTCCAACTATAAAATATTCTTTTCCTTAAAATTTCATTTGAGATTTTATCATAACTATTATTTAAAAAGCAATTGGCGAGACATGATCAACAGCGATAAGACAAAACAAGTGTTATAAGTATCAAGAATCAGACTAATTACTTGCGATGCCTCGATAATAATCTATAGTAGTAATAATAAAATACATAATTGTTGTAAATTGGACTTCCATATTAATTTAGTGTTTCCCTCAACTGCAGGAACCATGTATGTTAAATTATTATAATATACATATATTAAATCTAAAGTAATAATCTATAGTATAAATTATTAGTTGTCAGACTATTTATAACTAGTAGCCTGTAAAAATTTAAAATAAATGCATTTGTTTACTTCTTTGATGATGACTATAAAAAGAATACATTGGTAACAATTACAAAATGATATTCGCCTGCAGAAGTCAACTCAAGACAAGCAACTTCGAGTTACTTCCTATGTTTTAGGTATCGTTCTGTAACCGTAGATGCAAAAACTCTCTTTTTCGTTTCCCACAGAGGTATGAAATGTGTGAAGGAGATTGCCAACATCGTACCTACATTACTAGTATCGAGCATCGTACCGCCATACGTCGATACTCATAAATTGTGTTGTGAGTTCGATTACTCTATTTGTAGCATTTCAGAGTAGGGTTACATTCATCCCAACCCGTTTGTAGTGGGAATAAAATGTCAAACTGTTCATAACAAGGCGTTGGTTGCAATTATGCACTAACTAGTTCACGAACTGTGTTGGAAATTTGTGGCAACAGTGGATCATTGGCTCTGTGAACGAAACTAGTGTAAACCAGTTGAGCGCGAGCCTAAAGAATATGTTGAAAGCGATTATTGTCTTGACTGAAGTTCATCTGGAGTGGGAAACCTGTGTGGCCTCTATAGCCAGTTTGTCGCTTTACAGAATATGGGACAGTGATAAAGCTTGTTAAATGTGAGTTAGGAAAGTCTGATGTTGGTTTCATGGGCCATATTGTATGCTCAAATGGCGTTAGTCCTCTTCCAAGCGATGTTGAAGCAATCCAGCTGTTCAAACCTCCTCTTAATGTTCAAAGTTTACGTCGTTCCCTACAAATTGTATCCCCGACTTAAGTAAAATTCAGGACCTCTAACAGGTTCGTACGAAACGTTTCAAGTGTTGGGTCTTCTTGTACCAATTGTACCTATCAGGTATAAGTGCTCATAACGCGCCTGCAGGGTCTGTATACATTGACGAGGGGCCCACCCACTGAAAAGCATACACCAAATTTAATTTAGGATACGCTTACCACGGATCCAATACTTTGATGCGTGTAAAACTCTGATATTCTAAAAATGGTTCTCATAAGATATCATCTTTAGTTTCTAGGGAATAGATAAATAATGCGGTACCTACTTCCTGTGCAATACAACCTCTACTTATCACACGATGGTTTTTTTTTTTTTTTTTTTTTACATTAACTAATCAGCCCCCATGACTAGTAGCGACTCTTCCCCTGACAAATACCAACAAGGTCTATCTCAAAGGATGCAGAAGATTTGCTTTTCTCAGCCAAGAGAAATGTCAACCTTCCACGAATGGGAGGAATCTGGGTAAAATTCTCATTTTCAATACACACGTAGTAGAAGTAAGCTTGACAGAGCTGCTTCCTGAGTGGAATGGTACACTGGAATATAACTAGATCGACAAGGGTCGATTGAAAAGCAGCAAGTTTTCACCAAGTGTTCACGTTTCTGTAAATTAATGTCTATGGGTACATAGATCTACAGATACGGAAATCAGGCTTATGCCGTTGGAATATTTTAATTAATTTTTTAATATTTATAAGCGAGTTCCTCCTGTGAATAGAAATTAGAGATCCTTTAGTCCATCAAGGTGAAGGCCGAATGTAAAAACCGATCAATTAGGCAGTGATTGTTACGTCCAGGCTAGTTGTATTCAGTGGGACAGGAGCGATTATGTTCATTAATTTCCTAACTAGCACATTCGCCTAAAATGTTATCAAAATCGAACGAGTACCTAGGGAGTAATTCTTACTTGAGTGGGAACCGCTGAATATATATTAATATTATCATAATATAAGGAATAATTATATTTTTAAATCTCCACTTCATAGAGAAATAAACGATAGAACATCAGTTGAAATGATCACAAGAACCAAGCTACTTATGCACGCTCCTCGTAAGTTCGTACGACGTGAATGAAGATACCAAGGTTGAGAAGCAATTTTTCGAAAACAACTTGAAAAGTTGACGCCATCTTAAATCACGATCAACGGGTTCCGTAAGGCGCATATATCCGTCGAGGTCTCCCAAAGGAGGAGCGCTGGTCTTAACTCCTAGGATCACCCCCAAAACCAAACAGTGAGGGAGTCTGTAGGGAAATCGGCAGTAAATTAGGTTGATAAATAGGGCATGAACGTTCCTTCGGGGCGAGGGGTTTCATGTCCGGATACCTACTTCTAAAGTTGGCGGTGGTGTTAGAAGTTGAAAAGACAAAAGCAAACGGTCCAAGTCGCTATTGAACAATTTACGGGCTCAACCAACCAGTCTATTCTTCTGGATTGTGAGTAAGGCCATCGGTCCATTACCAACCCGATCCACATTAATAGAGTAGATACTCCACAAAGACTCTGTACAAAATCAGTAATATTTTTGTGGTTACTGGAGAACTTGAAAACTGTTGCGTGATATGATGAAATATGAATTGTCTACCAACTAATAGAGGTTCTATGGCACTAACCGTGATATGATGGGTTTATGATTCAGAGACGAGCAACTAAGGGAGATACAGAATTTAGCAAAATAGAAGTATTCTTTCAATCAATTAATTTTTTTGTTTATATTTTTTGTTCGAATTAACTAAATATTTTCGAATAATGTCAAAGACAACAAAAAACAAATCAGCTATCAACAATTAAATTTAAATCTAAAGCGCTTTGTTCTGCCCTCCTTACAAATATAACCCAAAAAAACCATTACTTACCTGAACCCAAAATGAAGACAACAATAGTTCTCAAACCCGATAGGAAACTGCGGAGAGTAGCGGTTAAAAAGAAAACAACTGATACATTCATGTTCAAATAGACTCGAGTGGATCTCGAATGTCAGTTTCAACAAAAGATGCACCTGATGCGCATGTCGATTGTTCACTACGACCCTAAAAACTAACTGTGTCCGAAACCTGGCTGAACCTGGGTCCGACAATTGCAAGGTACCTTTTGTAATACCTGCACATTACTTCATCACACTCAAGAGAGGCTAGTTGAAGTGACGTGATATTGAAAATGTTTGAAACAGAAACATTTCTTGGGGCTTCGATTCGTTTTGATAACTTGATTTCCACCTCCCAATATTGATCCATTTGTATAACTGAACGTCCGTATCTCACTTCAACAAATATATAAAATTCGGATTTTACATAAATCTTTACGAAAATGAGCGCAAATTTATTGTTCTTAGCATAATTGCAAGTTGGAGAACATCACTCATACTGGTCAAATATAAAAATTCCTGACGTAAAGCGTCATGGATCTTCAGTCCTGGGGAGAGGAGACCAATGACTGCTGATCAATGAAGAATGTGGAGAAGAAGAAGAAAAAAGAAAAAAAAAATTTATGAAAAAATTAAACAACGTAAAAGATTCCTTCTGCGTTACAAAACAAATAACGGTATGGTTTTTCAAACCGTTTGTCGGGGGTGTTAGCAGGTAAAACTAAAAACTACTTTAAAAAACCAAATACCTACAAAAAAATGTAGGAATTAAAATTTAAAATCGTATACCCTGAGTGATATCCGCCAGGATATTTGACTGAAAGCGACCAGTATTGATCATAGATCTGTGCCGTTAGGAGAAATACAAATATCATAAACGTTTGAACGATAATTGGCAAAGGGTTTTCCGTATAATAAAATCGTGGATTTATAGTTTTTTCAAGACCTTAGGACCGGAGGTTGTTGGATGGATAGTCTGGGAGCCTGTGGAAGAGTAATGTGCGAGGCTCTGTGATAGGCGCGACACGGCGGTCTATTCTATCGAGTTCGGGTCAACGTTGTACGGCATACTAAACGCAAAGGGTTCGGAGGTATCCTGTATGAGAACACGTTATTTACATGCAAAGAAGAACGTGGCGTGGGTCCAATGACAGCACACCGTTCTACCCAACTCTTCGTAACCCTATTACCTATCGCCCATGTTCAAATTTTACCGGGTCTTAGTTATTTCGTGAAACATTTTGATAAAAGCTACGAACTGAGAACGATTTGATGAAGAATAGAGTGGAACGGTTAACTTATATTCCTGGATATTCATTGGAAGTAGGGTTCGTAAAAGTTCGGTGTTAAACCAAAGTTTCAGAAAAAATGGCCAGCAGTTTTGGAGAAACAAATTCACTGGAAAACACTTGTGTGAATGGTATCTTACGTTGGTAATTTATTTGGCATTAGTGAATTTCCCAGAAAAATGTTGGAAACGATAATTCTAGAAGAAATGAAGCATTGATGAGTTCGTGTTGCAGCAGTCTTTTTAGCACGTATATACGTCAAGTTAGAAAAGAAATGTGCTAAAAAATCACAAGAAATTGATAAAGTCACACTTGAACTAAGGCCTGGTATGTAAACGGCCATACCTACCTGAATGCCCTGGAAAATGAGCTTGAATTTTATTAAAATAAGCTGAAAACCGATAAGAAAAAAACAAATTATTGTGAAAAACAACAATTTTGTTTCAACGGAATGTTTCTTATAAAAAAGTTCATTTGCTATAAACAACTTACAATCAACATTATCTTTGTCCTTGTATATTATAATATTTTCTCATAATCTTTGTTTATCGTATATTTCAGAAACAGTAAAATTATGAAGTTCTCCACTTCGTTAGCGATTTTACAAAAAGAAGCCTCATTTATCCTAGGGTTACCTACCCGGCAACCTCTTGGTTTACACGACATCCGTTTCATTTGGGGCCACTGCATTGTGAGCACCTATTTCCATAGTGAACCTTTAATAGCTTAAATTCACTCGTTTGTTCAAAATTGTATGAAAAGTGTTGTAGAAATTTGTGGTTGACTCAACAGATGAGTACGAGCCTAAATATTTCCTCGTGCAGAACCAACGCAGGTTAGTTATATCGTGCATATCATTGAGCCTGATTGGCATTTTCGATTCAATTGAATTTTGTATTTTACCACAGGAAAGTGAAAACAACACCTCCGTTGATTTGGTCGAGTTGGAAACTAAAACAAGGAAGTTAGTAGACAGAACGAGGGTGATCCCCATGTGCCCTGCCATGACGTGAGGGAAGGTAAATGGCAGGTGGACCGTAAGTAACAGAAGCAATATCCTGGTGGAGACGACGATCACCTTTTCTCCTCACGTACCAAGCCCAAGACCCTCCTTCATTGGACCATCTTCACCAGAACATTGAGTTAACCGTCCGCTGACTCCCTGTTATTCCGTTTAAAATTTTTTTTACTGGGATTGTTCACGGGTATTCTAGTTGGAGACAAATGAAAAAATGCTGACGGATATTGCTGTTATGTGCAAATTTTAAACATTTCTTGAAACCGTTAGCAGTTTCGGAACTGGAAAAATTTAATGAAAAAGTCATTTTTCCTTTGGCTTCTCTCCTAAACCCTAAACCGAAAACAACTGAATCGAAAATTTGTTATCTACCGCATTTGGTCACGAACATGTGGTCAACAGATACTGGCTTTAGATCGATTCAGTGAAATAACTGGCAATCATAATTTGCTTCTCCAGTTGGATGGTATCCGGAGTATTTCACACGTCCCAGCACCATATTCTGGAAAGGTCACACGTCGGCTGAGTACCTCCTTGTACGGGGATTGCACACCACTGCAATGGATAAGAGCTATGGGACGTATTTTGGGTGTCCCACTTAAGGGCAGGCACTCCTCAGGAGTTGGATTTCACTACTAATTTGTGACAAAATTCATCTCTCATAGTTTTTCAAGAGCCTTCGTTTCCGAGTTATTTCACTTTTAAATCAGCTTGGAACATGCTTCAGCCTTGGACTAACTAGGAAAAACCATTAAGCAAGAGTGAATCGCGGGAGTGTCAAGTTATTACTTCCCCCACAGAGTCCATTTTTAGCGGAAATTGCTGCAGTTTTGGGTTATCAGATCATTCAGCTGAGATTGGCCAATGCATCTGACGGTTGTATTGAATAAATAAATGTGAAGAATTCACCTATGTACAGTAGAGAATTATTCTCTAATAAAGATGGGCCAAGCCGACCAGGTAGCGTCACCCCTTCCACCCTCCTCAAAAGGAGTAGGGTAGAAGGGGTTCCCTAACCATATAAAAACCCGGCCTGCGAGCCGGAAGGACATAGTCGGTGGAAGCCCTGGCAGCTGTAACCAAACCTTGCATTCTCATTGCACTCACCTAACTTTGCCCTTGAGTAATTACTCTGTCGGTCAGTTAGGCCTACCTACCTTCCCTTCCGTTGAGGTGCGGCAGTCTCGAGAGACTGGTAACGCCTCAGCATCCAAAAAAACCTTTCCTTCGTAGCTAACAAATTGGTGCGACAGCCTCGAGAGGCTGGGGACGCCAATCTTGCTCGCTACTCCATCACTTCCTACCAGCAGCCAAATTTGGTGTTTTGCGGACGCTTGCGTCTGGTGTCGCCAAACTTTGCGCGCTACTCACCTTCAGTTAATTTAGCACGACCGAGAGGGGAATATAAACGTAAGCCAGTATTTCCCTTCAGGAGAGAAAGTTAAATAGTAGGCGAATTTCCCATCAGGCAAATTCGCTACAATACATTTAACACGTTTTTTCAAAATGAAATACTTTTCTTGATTTTTTTTATTGTGTAAAGAGTGGCAAGAAGATTGCTCAAGCATTTTATTTGTTTCTTGAATTTTAGCCATGGCCACTAATCAAAAGCATCGGGGGGGTCCAGGGGGCTTGGACTTTTTATTTCGTTTAATATTATTCTCGTGTTTTCTACCTTAGTTGTCAAAACGGCTAAAACTCTTATTTTTATGAAACCTCTGAAGCAAAGCTTAGTCATATTATAATTGATCCGTCAGCAGCAAACGCGTCGAAAGCCACGAGGCCAACTGAGGGTGACAGTGAGGGAGGTATAGCCAACAGCGAACCACTCCATTTCTTCAATGAAGCGACATTACTGGTATCCTAGGAAAACTATAATAGGAGACGATCTCACAGGTCGTGAGCTCCCATAGGCTAACATTTATAATTTTATCGCTTAAAATTTCGACGTTTTGCCCAAATATGGCACACGTAAAAAAAGTAAGTAAGTAAAGTAAACAAGGAATTTCACCTTGGATTTTCGTCCGACTACTCGGAGGTGTCGCGGACGTCGTCAGCCGTCCTCCAGAGAGGATCGGAACTAGGTCTGACGATTTCGCTCGTGGCTTCCCATTGCCTCACGCCCCTGGGTTGGGAGCGTTTTGGATTCACGTGATATCGAGATCAGAGGTGAACAGTCTAACGACAGGACAGGTATACAACACTTGATAGGATTTTGGCCCTATCATTGGTGCCAGCCGGATTCGAACCAGGGCAATCAGTACTCCCACTGAAAGTAAACAGCTAGAGGACTGACGCCCCAGCTCGCTAGCACAACCTGTCCCCAAATATGGCACACGTAAGCCTATTTCTTTTAAATTTAAAAGCTCAAATATTCACCTAGCGATTCTAGAGCGCATTGTAATGTACGATGTACCATGAATCGTAGAGGGGTTCGCTGGATAAAGAAAATCTAGCGAAATAGCACTGAAAGTTATTACAAAAAGGTATATTATTTCGGTAATACGTAGGAATACAATGCAGTAACCTCTGTTACGAGTAGATGCTGCTGACTATTAGCAGTTGCTGCTTTTAATGCAGTGTATTTGAACGTCAAAAGTAGCATACGATACATTGTCTAATCTACGGGCTTTGCGACTCTTTGTGAGCTGTTCAACGGTATTACATTTCTGCTCGGTGGCCGATTAGGAAAGGAATTACACTAATCTGTCCCTTAGCTGATCAGTACGTCTCTATTATTTGTAATTGTACTCAGGGGATTCTCAAAGAAGCTCCATATCAAATGTCATCATAGTTGGGAAATAAATTGCTCGCTCGAGTCCCTCACTGAGTCCTTTATAAATGTATTATGGAAACTCACAGACACGAAATTAAGATTAGACAAAAACGTAAAAATGAGAGTGGACACCCAGATTTTTATGAAAAAAGTTTTTTTTAATCTCCAGAATGTGAAAACAACGCTTCTGATAACTATGGGTAGACTCGAAAGAAATTGGTGAGGTAGGTACAATAAAAATAACGCCTCATTAGGTACTTCGGCAATAGGTACGAGTCAAAAGTAATTAACTCCACTTCTTAGGGAGAGAATCCCATTGCTGTTACTTATAACTCATCCATTGCTCTCCTTTTGTTTGTATTTTTTCTCCAACGACTATTTATGGGCTCTCCAAAAGTAGCCCTGCCTTAGTATTGTAAGATATTATCCTGCCTTAGTATAGTATGATATTATCATTGTATTTTCCAACGTATCTTTTCACCGTCACTGATGACCTGGACACACCTGGTTACTGTACATTCGAACTGCAATGGTAGTATGTACTGCCGGTAATTAACGTGAACAAGTTACAAGGGCCTGATTTTCTTGAGCAATAAAGGGAAGAGCTGTTTCATATTATTTTTTAAGAAGCTATAGTCAACAGAAAACAACTAGAAGAGTTCACGCTTTTTTTAAATAATTTTTTAATTTTGTGAACGGTTTTATCATTTCAAGAATTCGTTGTATCATTTCAAATTTAATCTTGGCTCATGATCTACAACGGGTAATATTTGCCATTCAAGGATTCATACAATTAAATCCGGTAAAAAAACCTCTCTCGTTCGAATTTCTGAATCACCCTCAACAATACTGAGCGTGGGAACCAGATCATGTTGTGAACCATCGGATGAAATAGAATTATACCGGGGGCGGGATTTTCTACTCGGAGTAATGCGGCGAATATTGGCGTAAAGGCGGAAGAAAAGAGAGTACCAGACTGTGAAATTGTAATTTAATTCGCCGTGCAATCTAATTCCTATACGGCTTTATGCTTCGCGCCTGATTTCTACGGGAGCAGGATTTGCTAAGCGTGTACACAAGGATAAAATGTTAACCCATATGCCGGTGGTCTGTATGACCAACGGAGTCTGTATTTTTGTCGATGAAGGGAGGTGTAAGAGTGTGGGTTAAACTTTTGATATTTTCAATAACGACCCGAACATCAGATCCAACGGCAAGGAAGACCCCATGCAGTCTCACACCAGCTGAAAATCTAGGATATTCCAAATATAGGTAGGCGGTATACAGAAACATTTCATTTTATCTACAGTTTGTGGACCTAGGGAAGACATTAGTTGTTGAACTAGCTTTAGTCATAGCAATCGGGATCATTAAAGCTCCGTATGCCCATAGTAAATCACTTGTCTGAAACCAAAATTATATCATGTTACTTGTAGTTACGAGATGATGGACGGCCCAATGTGATCATTAGTCGAGTACAGCAGCATGTATGTACATCTTAAATTTTTTTTCCAGCAGCGACCACTCTTGAAAACTTGAATTTATGCTTGGGTAACATATTGTAGTATGATATACCTATACATCCACTCATTTGTACTGATCATATCCCACCATACCATTTTGGTAAAAGCGATGGAACATTGTCAAACATGGATTCGAACGGAAGCAATGTTCATTAGGTTTTAAAAATTCTTTTGATCTTTCGAACATTTATAATAATGTTTTGAGAGATCATGTTATTATTATTATAAGATATTCAATTTTGTAGTTATGAGATTATGGACGGCCCAATGTGATCATTAGTCGAGTACAGCAGCATGTATGTATAGAAAACATTGTGAACTCATTAATAAATTGTTTAAAATCATCACCCAAATCATCATACTAAATCGTCAACAATTATTTAGGTCAGTTAAGACGCCGTTTTAGAAATAGATTGTCCCAGAGTAGTAACGAGTAACTACAACTATACTATCGTATTGTGGCATGAATCTCAGAGATCAGAAAGTAATATAAACTTCTCAATCTAATATTTATACCTAACAATAAGGTCAAAGTAGTGATAAAGACAAAACATGACTTGGAAAAAAACCCTCCAAACTGAGAGCATCGCATTCCTTTCATAGATGTCCTTTCTTCTTAAATTGAGATCGATATTAACCCTTCAAATACCAGTTAACAAGGAACGGGTGTTGTTTGAGCCACGTATGTTCCTACTTCCTTCGGCTACCCATATTGGTAAACGTAGAATACTAACATGTATTAGGTGAAGGTAGAAGTGTGAACCCTCCGAACATGTAGACGTGAGTGGGTGAGGCTGAACAGAATCCATGGACGCTATTCCTAATCACCATCAAATTCTCATCAACCGTCAGACTAAGCAATATTAGAATCTGCTTGCTTATTTTGAAAAGTAAACCATTAAATAATAGAGAAGAATAGTGATTTGATAGAGGAGAATAGTGTTTTCTTAGCCAATGAGCCACAAATATCTCTCAAAATGAAAACCAAGATGGTAATTTTAGAGCTAGTTTTTAAATTGGTGGGAGTGGGGGGGGGGGATGTGATGTCATTATACTGTATAAGATCTCTATTCCCGAGATTTCACTGATTAAAGAACACCCGTAACTTGATGATGTCGGTATAAATTGAACTAATGTTTCAGTTACGTTATTTCTTATAGATACAAAGAGCGACTACACGCGTTATATATCAGGAAAGATCCTCAGTTGTATTATTTACTTTGAACAAAGGAACACGGGACACCCTCCTAAGGTTGTTTTTCAACGGGTGCTTTCTCTATCGTATTCGGGTCCCCTCTAGTCACCACCTTACACCCGCACCCGGTCATCCTTCGGACGTGGATTGATGGTACTATTGATACGGTTCATTTATAAAGATGTCACTTTATTAGGAGGCCTCTCCCATTTATTACCACCCCCATTATTGGCAACCTTTAGGTCAATCGCCCGTTTTTTCCTTGACCTAAGAGCGTTTCTCAGAGACGATTTTTGTTGTTCCACGTCCTACACATTTTGGAAAACTAAGGGTGACAACTACCGTATTTCATTACGTCATCATACACTCAAACTTTATTTTTAAATATCCATGAATAATAAATTGGATACACAATCGAAATCCCGTTGGTAGGTAAAATAGCGACATGCATTTTGCGCTTGAAGGAAGAATTTAATTGATAAAACAGTACCGACGTTAAAATTTAAGATCACTTGCTCGATTTCGTCAGTAATGAATACCATTTACCAATCAATTAAAATTTATATCTAAAAATCCAATACCTACTTATTTCAATGCAGGCTCACAGAAACACACTCATCTATCACATTACTGTACCTCAAGAAAACATGAATAATGGATAACCGTACATATGTTCGTAAAGTAAACATCGTAAACTCAGTAATTTCTTCAAGTAACTCTTCACGCCAGGTCGCTACTGATTAGCAATCGCGTTTGTGCGTTTACCAATTGATCTGTGGAAAGTGCACAAGAGAACAATCAAGAAGCCTCTATGTTGGAAAAGCTGCATAATAATTGTCAATAATTTTTACAATAATTTTAATTATTGATAATGCGAATGAACAATCATAGACCATGGTCAGTGAAGCTCCACACACTGCCATATGGACCCTCAATCACTTTTAATGAATGTTGGGCGTTAATGTTTTAAGAAAGATGACACAGCCTACAAACGATCGACTTTTACAACAGACGGAACGAGCAGACCTTTTCTTATTGGGATCAAATTGCCTACCCAGACTCAACATCAATGATTGATTGAATGTACTCCATCATGGTGACGACTGAAAGGACAACAAGATGCAAGGCTAATCCTAAAACCAAAAATCACTTTTCTTCTAATTTTTGACAAGTTCTTTTGCCTTTATATCTGTTGGAGCTCTTTGTTATATCTGTTAGAGCTCTGAGTTATATCTGTTAGAGCTCTTTGGAGCTTTGTATTCAGAGCTTAAGCCACTCATTACTGATAGGCTCTACGAGAAATGAGGCAAAATTAAGGAATTGACAAGAGTTTTTATATATTGTGTGATTTGTACAAGAGTTTTACCTATATTTGTAAAACTTTAAAGCACAGAGTAAACCTTAATACAAATAATATTGGATTGTGTACTCCATGAATTGTCTTGCAAAACAAACCCAAGACGTTTTGCCTGCTTTTAATACTTTGATGAAACACACTTTTCAACTTCATTGGGTACTCTATCCAAAGAGAATTTGGCTTGAAGTGTAGCCGACCAATGATCATACTAGTGCTTTTGCCAGCGTCAACAATAAGACCATGTCTTTGGAACCAAACTAACAAATTTACTATATCACTATTAACTAGAGAAATAATAGTCATAATTTCGTCAAATGTTAAAGATTTATGTAAACTTTAGTCATCAAATCAAATCGCACCATGCAAGTGTTCTACGCTGTTGAATGCGTGACTCAGATCAATACTAGCAAAAATAGTTAATCCACTATTTTTCATGTTTGCTCAAGTGTAATCAGTTATTTGAATCATAGTAGTTTGTGTGCTATGATTTTTCCGATAACCATATTGATATTTGTCATGAATATTATCATTCTCAATAAATACAGAAAACTTCCAACAAACAACTTCATCAAATATTTTCGCAAATACACTGATTAATGTTATTAGACTAAAATCACTAAAATTTGTTGCTGGAGCTATTTTAACTAGTGGAAGTACATAAGCATTTTTCCAAGTATTAGGGCAAATGCCTTTCTCAATGGAAAAATTGAAAATGTGAACCAAAACATCTATGATTTTCTCTTACACAAGCTCAATGAGGACACATGAATTGTCATCTGGACCGACAGCCTTCAATGGTATATCATTAGCTACCGTCATTACTTCATCAGTTGTAATTGTAGTAAAAACATACTTAGAATTCATATTTAGAAGATTAATATCAATATGTTGTAGAGTGCCTACAGTAAAGAGAGTTTTCCAGACAAAAAACCCCCACCAACCACTCAACTCCTCATATCGTCTGGATATGGGTATTTTTGATTCAGAAGCTTTTAAAAATTAGCTACTGAATTGAAAATTACGTCACCGACTTATGCATAGTTGAAACTTGATCTCAACACACTGACAAGAAAGAAATTAACTGCCTTGATGATGTTAATTGACTTGATTAATTGATTGTGTTCACTTTGAACTCTTCTGTATCCTCAAATCGTCCCCTGTATAACAAATATTACACATCCATCGGGAGCGACCGTCGACAATGCAACACCGACCACAGCATGTTCGATATCAATGTTCCACTCATTAAATAAATAAAAAAATAATACCGAGGTCCCCGTGTTGAGCAAAATTTATAGGGTTCATAGCGCAAGAGAACTCTTACCAGAGAAAAACCTTCTTGTGAAAGTTGAAAGCTGTAAAATGAAGAGATAAATTTGCTGTTTTCCACGTATAAATCGATTCAAGAATTCATATTCTTGACCCGAAACTCACGGTAGTGCTATTCATGTTGTAAAAATATAATTATGGGATGAGGACAATTTTCGGAGATACAGTAAGCACTATATGAGTACTAATGTCAAGACGATTGTGAATCGAGACACTAGCAAACTGACTGAGAAATGTCACATAAATTTTCCTAGGCCAAAACCATCTTGTATAAGAGTAAAGGCAATAGCTAGTAGGGCTTTAGGGTCCCAGCCTTAACAGACACAACCAACGTTGGTTAGTTGGGAATACTTCACCAATTGAAATACTGCAGCAGCCATAATCAGATTGTACTAAATTTTTGGTACTATTCGGTTAATTGTTGAGGAACATAAATGGCGGATTTTTTCTTCTCATGATTTCCTCGGGTAAGAAATTTTCCCCTCTCTTTTCGCACTCTTATCGAGTCCCTGTTGACTCCATTTAGAAAGACTTCGGATTTAGTGTGGCTCCGTCGTAAGCATTGGGTTTAATAGTCTCGTTACTTTAAAGCTGAGAGCAGAATGGTGTTCTAATTGAGAATCTAATCTCATTATCCCAGATTGGGGATAATTCAGTTAGAAGCTAGTAATTCAATTAGATCAAAGGCTTTAACCGAAATAACCAACAAAAATAAATAATACAATGTTAAAATCGTACTTGATTGTAATTACATTCTGGTGGATTGATACAGTATGGTTTCTTATCGTGGTTATTTCCATTAGTATCCGGAAAAGATGCACTTTCTGGATCGGCTCAAATAAGAAAAGTAGTAATTTTGTGCACAGTTTTAGCATTGTCAGAATAAATTCACTGTATGTACCTCGGTACTGGCCTTAGGTGGTTAAAGGTTTGAATCACAGCTATCTTTATCCTGAGAAGTGAATTTGTGTACCGTTTCTTCGTGTGTATTTTCAAGTGGCTCAGAAGGTAGCCAATAGTTCTTAATGTGCATATGATTAGTTGTAGCAGATGTCGAGAAATGTACCCAATTGTTCTCAGTCACTCAACTTTCACGGGGTAGTTTTGGTTTATTATTCAATAATAAACCATTGTAATCGCTCTGGAAAAAAAAATTCTAACCCCCCCCCCCTGAAAATTTCATGGTTTACGTTTCAAAGGGTGTAGAATCCGAATCTGCAATAAAAACGCTGCAAATTCTTTCACTGGGGTTTATTACTCAATTGGCTTGCGTTCATGATTTGAATTTCTACCAAGTGTGCGTGTTTCACAGGATGTTGGAGTGTGCGTGTTTCACAGGATGGAGCGATTATTGAATTTCAGGAGATATGCATGGAGCACGTAAATCTGTTCTCAACCAAAATACCTATTTGGATTGATCAGTTGATCATATTTGTGTGCCTCCTGAAATTCAATAATCGCTTTATCCTTTGAAACACGCACACTCCAAAGCTTGGTGGAAATTCAAATCATGAACGCAAGCCAATTGAATAATAAACCTCAGTGAAAGAATTTGCAGCGTTTTTTTTATGTCGGATTACTATATGGTGGATGGACAAAATAGTACGTGAAAAACTCTTATGTAAATGTGGATAATACGGCAATATTTCGAAGATGGTTGCAGCTGATAAATAGGGGGCCGACCCACCAGTTTGTGTGTTGACTATTCATGTGGTGTTGATGGTGATCGACATCGGGAGTTTTTGATGGACATGCCTTCAAAACTAACTTAGAAAAGCTGAATGAAACACAATTTAAATTCCTGATGATATGTTTAAAAACCTGAAACAGAACTTTTATTCACGCTCTATTGAAAGAGACAAGTCGGTTGATACTGCCAAAACAAGGTGGGCATGTTTGCTGATGGTACGCCTTACGATTGGAATGAAAAGGCAGACATTTTGCGAAAAATGTGACGTCCCGAGGGATCCTCGGAGTTGACATAAACCTCGACGAGTATTTTTACGGCGCGATAGGCGAACACAATTGAAACGTTGGAAAGAATTCAGACGACTATATAAAAATTTTGAACCAAAAACAGTGGTTCCTGTATATTGGTTCTAAGCAACCAAAAATTAGCATCATGTGCAAATTAAATTGATTTTGAACACATAATTATGATCCACACGACAGCAAGATGAGGAGCGTGGTAATACACACAATACTTGAATATTGTCCTGGAGGTTTTACTCACCGGAATCGAATGATTGGAAAATTTAATCATCTTACTCACCTGAAACAAAAAGAAAAACATTCGCAATTAAGTTTTATTTTTTTAATAACCAATATAACTTTTCTAATAAAAAAATACATTTTAGCTAAGTTATTACAAATTACAGATGGTAAAAACACTAATTGACATTTAACTTGTTAGAAGGACCGTGTCAGTCCTCAAAGTAAACATTGGTGTGAGTGATTTTGTAATTACACAATCTGTTTTTTTTTAAGGAAATAGATGATAGAGTCTAAAAGTTGACAGGGAATCAGAAAGTCGACAAGTCTTTTTCTTTTAAGAGAGCGCTCGGTGAATAACGGAGCTGGACAGTCGATCATTTCCTAGAGCTGCGAGTTCGGGTGGTGGTCCAATGTCTACAGTTTGATGTATGACTGGGTGATTAATTCCCTAATCAGTGGCATTTCGAGGTCTTAATGAATGCGAATTTTTCTGAAGTGCAATGGGGCGTTTGTCATAATGCGGGGAAAACTGTTATGGACCGTTACCACTTCAATAAGTTGCGACTTGGATGCAGAACCCCAGAACTTGCGGGAGTGATATCACATCGGCCTGACGAGCAGAGTACAGAGGAGTTTCTATATTTTGAAAGGAAATTTGGATGATGGGCTCATCAGAAGCAAGAATCAAGAACGCAGCCGGTTGACGAGAAGAAGGATATGTTGGTTCCAGGTCAAGCGTCTTTCGAGAATTACGCCCAAGTACTGTACAGAGTCAATTGGTATATGGAATGAAGTAGTGAAAACTTAATGAAGAAACCAGATAATGAGATTCATCTTATACATAATTTATACATAAATAGTTTGTAAACGATATTTCACAAAATAACAGCATAAGTCCTTTTTTTAATAGACGACGTCTTTATCTGTTTCCTTCATTACTTAGTCAGTCAGTTCGTCATAATCATCTTTCTTGTACCATCATATATATTTCTAATTATTTATACCTTTAGGAAAGCAATAACCATAAATATAGTCTACCAGAATCCAAATTTTAGCATTTTGGGTTCAGTAGAAAAGAAATCAGCGAAAGGATGGCACAAAAGATTGTCGTAACTAAAGCCCCACATAAAGTAAGGGGCATCCTAAGTAAAGGCGTAAAAATTACAGTGGTTCCCTCAAGTTGTAAGAGCAGTTTAGGACCATATGAAGGCCTTGTTTCAAAGTATATCTCTGAGCAGGATAGAAATAAAATAATCTACGTTTCTCTCTAAGCCAGTTAGAGTGGTTAAACGGATTTGCAATATTGTAACATAGAATCCACGTTATAAAGTTTAGCTTCCCAAGTCGAGTATGATAAACGGAATTAGGAACAAAGCTCACTCTGATGATTGGAGAGGTCCCCCTGGTTTCAAGTGTATGTCCCCTCAACTAGGGAGTCAGCGAGTAAGTTTAGTATCCGAGTTGAATAGGAACAACAAGAGCTAAGAAATTCAATATGCTGACTATTTGGGCTATGTTGAAATTGTACTTCACCGCACGAGAGAGACCCCGTTGCAAATGCCAAATACAAAATGAAAATTGTGGAGACAACGATTTATTACTATTCACACCCTTTCAAAATTGAGTTACAAAGACACACACACACACACACACACACACACACACACACACACACATCAGAGAGGGCACACGTACGAATTTTGGGAGCCAACTAACCACCTGGGCTCAATTTTCAGGAAAATCCATCTTGGTCCGACGACGCCCCAATTCTTGAGCCAGCTCTCTCACTCAATTTAAAGTGCCCTTTAAGGGCTGTCAAAGTTTTGTAAAATCCCTAAAAACCTCAAACAAGTCGAGGCGGCCTAAATGTGTACTTATTTTTAAGAACATACCTCGAGGAATCGAATGAGCCCCTCCCCAGGTCCGTAGGTCAAACCATTCCCGATCTATGGCCCGATTTATGGTACCAACATTTGCGTTTTTTCGTTTATTATTGTTTGTTTGTAACCTAGTGATGTCCGGCCGATAGCGTCGAGTTGTAGTGAATGTGGATACTGGAGTGATAGCCGATACACGGGTTGAAGCATTCTGATATGCATGAAACGCTGATAATATATAGATAAATATTATTCAATATTATTACAGGGGTTTATTATTCAATATTATTACGGGGGTAAATAAGTATTCTTTCACTGGGGTTTATTATTCAATTGGCTTGCGTTCATGATTTGAATCTTACTAAGCTTCGGAGTGTGCGTGTTTTAGAGGTGATAGAGCGATTATTGAATTTCAGGAGATATGCATAGACCACGTAAATCGGTTCTCAACCAAAACACTTATTTGGATTGATCAGTTGATGATATTTGTGTGCCTCCTCTACATCAGTCTACCTTTGGCTACATCGTTTAAATTTGGATTTGGGGAAGTTTTAACGCAATACGAGTGCTAAAGGACTTGATAAATTATAGATGTTTTTATTGTGGGGGGGGGGGGGTATTGAGGTTCAATAAAAAACGCTGCAAATTCTTTCACTGGGGTTTATTATTCAATTGGCTTGCGTTCATGATTTGAATTTCTACTAAGCTTTGGAGTGTGCGTGTTTCACAGGATAGGGCGATTATTGAATTTCAGGAGGCACACAAATATGATCAACTGATCAATTCAAATAGGTATTTTGGTTGAGAACAGATTTACGTGCTCCATTCATATCTCCTGAAATTCAACTTTCACGGGGTATTTGACTAGTTACTTCTTGCCTCTGCAATGAGTATTATGTAGAAATAACAAAGTTCATTCCAAAAAGTAGAGGGAAATAACGTTGAACTACCCCCACCCCGTTGAAATTGACGACAAAGCCGAAACTCATAATGAAGTTTTGCGTGAGGAAAATCCCCTTCGCTCCCCCGTTCCATCTAAAGCCGGATTATTCCGATACGCAACCCTCCACGTCCAGATGCCTGGTCATGAGGTCACAATTAGATCTCTTATCTGTGATATTAACACCAGAGTACAATAACGCTCATGGAGTTGAGCCCTTTGTTTCCTGGAAACTGGTTATTTGCTGCTCAAGATTGGGCCAAACGGGAGGTATAGTAGGACTATGTAGTAGACCTTCGTAATTAACAACCTCTACTCTCTTCAGTTAAGCCTTTCCCCTTCCGCCTAATCGACAGATCAGATATGGTTCAATTATTAGTTCTCAATGTTGGGAGTGTGGTCGAAGTTTGTTCATGGCTATTCAGTGGAAGCCCTTGCAATAATTATAATAATTTTGTATCGATTATGGGATCAATACTCTAATGATTCAAATCATTATATATTCTAAAACAACCGACTAACCTGAATGTTTCCGCATCACAAGATGATGCGGTTTGCACATATAGGTACGCTGCTGATTATTTCAGAAACCCATCTCTGTGCACATAAGGAAAGATACCTGACAATGATAGTATCCAAAACTTAGCAACGATACTTCAACCTATGAGTTCCGATGGTGACACAAGGAATGCTAAATTAGGAAATTATTACCACCCTTCAGAAGCTTCATTTTAGCTGAGAAATATAACTGCGGTTAGCCCCTCCCAGGAAAACATTTAATGTTTTAGCCGAGGTTCAAGATGATTCCGTTATGATTTTTATATTTTGATTACATAATGTGATATCACAATTTAAGACGAGCGGCAAAAACAGGTGAGCATCCTTCTATGAATTATAGGAAGAAAAATGGGGGTTGAACCAAACCATTTTGGAAATGACCTCGAATCAAGAGAACGATCTTTGTGAAAATTACGATGGTTTGATTTATTGTAGCGATCTTCATAGGTCTCTAGGAAATAAAAGCTTGGTGGTGATACACCCTACCATACCCATGCGACCTACCCACGTAGGTTAAACCAACGATGCAGCAAACATACATCGATGGGTCGGACCTATGCACGTTAGGTGGAATTTACCGGAGGCCTGAGAGTCCTACTAAATACAACAGACAAGTAACTAGTCTTAAAACGTTATTGATAACTCGCGGAGCCTTCAAGCACCGTCTGTCCTTTTGACGGCATCTTCTAACGCTCGGTGTCGCATCACATTGATAAGTCAACACGCATATACATTGATCTACTTTTTTTCTAGTATTAGTTTTGTCAAGATACGATCTCAGCAGGTCGGTTTTCTTCCACAATACCAGCGAGCGTTGTTATTATAATGATATGTTTATCGAACAAGCTGAATTTTAATTTGAATAATCAGGTTAGATAACAATAATTGTTAACGTTATACAGAACAGTAATTATCCTACGTTTTTTACGAGAAAACGAATCCACCAAAAAGTTAGTATTGATCGGGAGGTTGAGGGTGGTTTGCAGTATAGGACTGACCCAACCTTTACCAGACTGGACTTGGGACCACTCTTTTATGGGGCACCACTTGTGGGGAAAGGGGATCAAAGGGCGGAACCCCGTCAGGAGAAATGGGGGTTGGAGCGAGAAGCGAGGTGGTTGATGGCGGGTACAGAGGAACGAGAGGGGAAGCTCCAACGCCAAAGTGATCGGAAACCGTCAAAGGCGGCCACTTAGCTGAATTAACAGTCGGGTCACTCCGGCCCTAACGTTCCACAGATATAGGGCACTTCTAGCACTACTTGCTGCGACGTCCCCTGAATACTAACATCATTCAGTTCCCACACAACCATCTGTCGCTGCCTTTTTTTTTTCTTTTTTTTTTCATCTTGTTTTGAGATGAAAGAAAATTCTGGGGAGGAAACACTTCTCCAGGTTGATAATACGAGTGACTTTCCAGGTTTATATTATTATTCAAAAAAAGGGACTACATTCGTCCTTATCTTGACAAATAATAAATCTAAAGGTTAAGCATGTTATTGAGCTCCCTACTTTACGAATTTGAGCTCAATATAAATTTATAATACCTCAACTAACTTAGTTGAAGATGGGTAGGGTCCCTAAAGAAAGGTATATCCAATAGGTATACGAAATTGGAAATGTTGCTTAATATTTTATTTAAAAAAATTAATAATCATCGAGCCGAAGGTGTAATGATTAAAAAAAAATATATATGCTCGTATATAAATGTAGGTATATAAACATGTATGTAAGAAGAGAAGATCTTTCCGATATTAATAAAGACTGAATAATTTCCTTCAATTATCAGTTATGAACCTGAGTGGCCACCCTTACAAAAAAAGCTTTTCGTTTCAAAATAATTTGATATTCGATTATTAAATCTAAATCGAGATGACCTATATTTCCACCTACGGTCATACGAAATTATGTGGTTCGCTTCTTGGGTTTTATCAAAATTAAATGATTTCGTTGATTTAGAAAACGAAGAAATATGTAAAGGAAAGATCACACCTGGCGAAAATAGGCGAAGGGGTAGGAAAACAGATTCCACGTGCCCGGGATGTACGATGATCGACTCCAAATCCAAATTTCCACCCAAAACTTGGAACCTCCGAGGCAAGGCTGGAGGCTGTTGGACATAAAACAATTAATCATTATAAAACTGGATTGTTTTACAATTTAAATTCCAGGTACTGGTATTTGATTATGTCCAGCCTCGGGTAGCACCACAATAGCTCCATGTATTCATTTATATAAGTGAATAAATCAACCAATGGTCTACCGTACCTCGAAGTATGAGGGAGTTGAGAGAATTTTCGAATCCAAAGCAGACTCTTGATCGGCGAATCAACGTCTTGAAACGGGAAAAGTGTTGACGAAGTTGGGAAGATTCGTGAAGGGGTGAAAAGAGAGAGAACTGCGCAAAAAAAGTGAAGAAAAATTAAAATCAACTGCATATTATTGCCGATATTATTAATCGGACTGACTGTCGAAGATCCGTACCTCGTTGTAGTTGGTGATGAGTAAATCTGCGCTCCAATATCGATCCTCCGTGAAAGATGTGGGACAACAGCTTCTTGGAGAGGTTGAAAATAATTTCCACGTGGAAGACGCAACAGCTTGATGGCTGATTATCAAACAATCCGCTCGAGGCGAGAGAAGGAGACCAACTAAAGAGGTGACGAAAATGACGGAATCGGAGTTGATAGGTGAGAAGGAGAGGTCAGATAGGCGCCCCCAACAATCGCGATACGAGGTGGACCCGCGAATGTCAACAAGGGTTGAGAGTTCGCAACAAATAAGCTCAGCAGCCTACAATTTTGTAGGTCTTTGAAATCATCCTCGCGCCGGGTTATATAGGAGCTGGTGCAGTGTTGAACGAAATGCGGCCAACACCGAATATCTCAACTCTTCTCACTGTCCGTGGATAGATTTATTCAGACAAACAGTTTATGGTTAATGTATATTACTATATTTTCAAATTTATGTTAATATGGCTTGATTACAGTTTCCAATATATTTAACCTGAAATTTGAATTATGTATGAAAGAGAAAGTTTCTCCTATAAAATAGCAAAATAAGTAATGTGTTGTCGTGGGTGGAACACTACTATAAACTCGTGAATTAAAGAAATAATTTATTTGATACCCTCCAATTTTTAGCAAATTAGGGCGAATAAACTTAATAAAGCATTTGATAGCATTATCATTGCGCATAATATTTTTATCCGATGGAATTAATGCAGGTTTCACTAATGACACGACCTTGTCGGAATGTTCTGATTAGATAAGTCGTAGTAGTTGGTTTCCATTTCAAGCTATGTTAATTCCAAAACCCAAATAAAAATAAAAATACAATCTGTCCGTCCGCCGTTTGAATTTTTTCCCAAATGTTCGTAGTAAGAGGGTAGTTTTTTATGTGATTCAGATAGAGCATAGTTCAGGGAAACGTGGGTTACAACTTGGGTTGCTATACGATCATAAGTTTCCTGATCATTTCAAAAATCAGTCAGCTATACGGTCAGTCTGCAGACCCATGAGGTTCTTTGATGGGAAGAATGGGAGAAACCAAAAAGCAGGGTTGAAGCTACATGACTCTACTATCCGTTATACAACCTCCAAAGCTCAAATTCTGTTGAACGGAACAAGCTTATGCATTCTTTGTGACTTTTTTTTCATTTGTTATCGTTAAATGTCATTTTTATTTCTATATCTGCATGTAAAATGATCCCATAACTGAATTTCTTGTAACCTTGTACTCCACAAGTAAGAAAATTATAACGCAAGAAAACATTCACAATAATAGTAACTGGATTCTTCCTTCAATATGAGCGCAATTGGAGGCACAATCAAATCTGTATAAATGGCATTTTGTGACAGAAATTGTTTTTAGTAATCCAGCCATTTTGTCCATTTGAGAAATTTGTATAGGATATTTCTTAAGAAATCCTCAGCAAAAAATGTATACAGTTAACTTTCATAGGGAAACGATTCGATAAATAACTTCATCAATCAAAGATAAATCCGGACGAAAGAGAGTTTTGTTGAATCGAGGAAAGGCCAATGCGTTTGCTGTAAATCCTTGAAATCGAGAAGATAAATCACTGGAGGTGGTCCCATTGTGTGGGTGATTCTCACAGAAGGGGTCAGTTGCGAGCTTGATTTTTAAATACAGAAAAAGTGTTCAAATCGACCAGAAAAAATTTACAGAATCTGTATGCTCTCTGTGTCTTAGAGCATCTGATGCTCTCTGTGTCTTATGTATCGAAATTGGGCGCCAGTCCAAACAGTAGCGCCTTTATTATTCAAAGAAATCTAACTTTCTAAATCGAACAATATTATTACTGGGGTAAATAAGTATTCTTTCACTGGTGTTTATTATTCAATTGGCTTGCGTTCATGATTTGAATCTTACTAAGCTTCGGAGTGTGCGTGTTTTACAGGTGATATAGCGATTATTGAATTTCAGGAGATATGCATAGACCACGTAAATCGGTTCTCATCCAAAACACCTATTTGGATTGATCAGTTGATTATATTTGTGTGCCCCCTCTACATCTGTCTATGGCTTCGTTTAAATATGGATTTGGGGAAGTTTTAACGCAATACGAGTGCCAAAGGACTTGAAAAAATTATAGATGTTTTTATTATGGGGGGTTATTGAGGTTCAATAAAAAAACGCTGCAAATTCTTTCACTGGGGTTTATTATTCAATTGGCTTGCGTTCATGATTTGAATTTCTACTAAGCTTTTTAGTCTGCGTGTTTCACAGGATAGGGCGATTATTGAATTTCAGGAGGCACACAAATATGATCAACTGATCAATCCAAATACTATATAAAAACCGTCTTATCTGAGTATATCGACGTTTCAGGGGGTGGTAACGCTGGGCGGGTGGAATTCTCGCCCCCGTCTCCCAGGGCAACCGACCTGCTCCCCCCTCCCCCCGACCCCGCCAGTGAAGGAAGGAGGGCCCCAGCGGGGGGAAGCGTCTCCCAGGGCAAGCGACGTGGTCCTCTCCTCGGGGATTTAGGATATACGATTTTTTGTCTTTTAATATTGTTATTATCCTACCTCATTGTGTTGTTTAGTACTCTACCTCCTGTACACACGGGACTTACCCCAACAAGAAGGCACAACTGTTGCCACCTTTGCAGATGATACGGCTATCCTCTCTGTTGGAGATGATATAGAAGCTGCAACACGCAAACTACAGACGTCTACTACTGAGGTTTGTAAATGGACCAAGATGTGGAGAATGAAGCTGAACGAATCAAAATCAGCCCACATCAACTTCACTAACCGAAAAGTCCCAATCTTGGATGTTGAGATCAATTCGAATAAAATACCGCATACTGAAGTAGTTAAGTACTTGGGTTTGACACTTGACTCCAAATTAAACTGGAATAAACACATAGAAGAGAAGAAAGAAGAACTTAAAATCAAGTACAGAAGGAGCCAGTATTGGCTAATGGGAAGGAATTCCCATCTCTCTCTCCACAACAAACTGCTTATATATAAGCAGATCCTTCGCCCTATTTGGACCTATGGGATACAGATCCTGGGGCTGTGCCAAGAAATCAAATATTAAGAAAATCCAAACCTTTCAGAATAAAAATACTGAGAAGTATAGTTGGAGCCCCTTGGTACATGCGAAACGATGATATTCATCGAGATTTGAGGATGGAGACAGTCTATGAAATTATTGCAAAATACGCAAGGAAGCATGAACATCGCCTCCACAAACACGTGAACCCGGAGATGCTCTACGTTTCGGACAACGAAGGTGAAATCCGACGTCTCAAGCGAAACAAACCACTGGATTTAGTTGTGCTGCGTGAAAAGAAGTGCAATCGAACTCAGTGCTAATTAATTGAGCTATATAATAAAGGGCTAGATTTTGCTGTAAACCTACCCTCTTGGAGTGTACCTTTATTGATATGTAAAATTGCTAGATGAAATGTATTTGATTTTTCAGTCGCAATTAATAAATCACGAAAAAAAAATTCCTTCTCCGTGGTCCAATGCCGCGACTATATCCGTCTACCACAACTTATCCACGCGTGTTGCGGCTGTTGCGTATTATTTTATACTTTCAATTATTTCTCCCTTACTTAAAAGTAACAATTTAATAAAAAAATTTGTTTTCATATTTCGATTTGTTTATTCAAAAACCAAGTAAAATGAATTTTGAATATTTTTCGGAAATTACGTTGGAATTTCGGAAATTGCGTTGGAGATTTAGAAGGCTTGTGCAGCCTGCTTTTACCTTTCCGCTTCCGCAGTTGCTTGCAGCTCAATTTGTTTCCTCGCTTTTCGTGTTTCGGTTTTGGTTTGCATTTAATTATTGATACGTCTATCTCAAAAAATGTGCGGTAATACCTTCTAACGTTCATACGCGTCGTTTTTCGATTAGGATTGATCGCGTTTACCTCTATAATCAGCAACAAATTAGAAAGCTTTTGTCCCACCTGTAAACCCTGGAATGAATCAGAATATTTGATACAGCATCTACAATGTAAGTCACTCCATTTATTTACCATCTATTCTTACTCCTGCGAATACTAGTGGAATCAGTGTTATACCATAATACATATCTACTTTAAGTACTTCTAACTATGTACTTCTCTATAAGAGCATAATCGGCGCATTTCGACATCATAATATATACACAATCTATGATCTACTTATTCATACTTTTACTACTACATACTGTACATTTATACTACATTCAACACTACTACATTCAAACAACTTTGAAGTAGCTAGGCGGGCCTACGTTTATAGTTGGACTTCCACTATACATCAGTTGTGAGCGAGCCTACAATACAAGTGAATACATTGACTTACGTAAAAATTTAGTCGTACATTTTAATTATTTAAAGCAATACATGTTCATTCAACATCTGGTTTAAAGTGACATCTAACTATTTACCACACTGCGATGAATTTGAGAAGTTGGTGATAAACGTAGGGTTTAGAACACCAAACTAAAGCCCCCCTTGGTTTAAAAACAGGAAAACACACGTTCACTCATTGGCATACTTTTTTGATGAATGTATGCCGTTCTCCTTTTATTTTGTCATGAAACTTTAATTTACTGGGAACCAAATAAACAATACGTTTAAGTTGAGTATTTACTATATGCAATTTCTTAGTTGCTTTTATATTTACATTGTGAAGGAGTGACCAAATAAACATATACGTTTAAGTTGACGTATTTAATATTTAAATTCCTCGGGGATTTTATACGATTTTTTGTCTTTTAATATTGTTATTATCCTACCTCATTGTGTTGTTTGTACTCTACCTCCTGTACACACGGGACTTACCCCAACAAGAAGGCACAACTGTTGCCACCTTTGCAGATGATACGGCTATCCTCTCTGTTGGAGATGATATAGAAGCTGCAACACGCAAACTACAGACGTCTACTACTGAGGTTTGTAAATGGACCAAGATGTGGAGAATAAAGCTGAACGATCAAAATCAGCCCACATCAACTTCACTAAAAAAGTCCCAATCTTGGATGTTGTCGAATAAAATACCGCATACTAATGTTAAGTACTTGGGTTTGACACTTGACTCCAAATTAAACTGGAATAAACACAACAAGTACAGAAGGAGCCAGTATTGGCAGATGCTTATATATAAGCAGATCCTTCGCCCTATTTGGACCTATGGGATACAGATCCTGGGGCTGTGCCAAGAAATCAAATATTAAGAAAATCCACACCTTTCAGAATAAAAATACTGAGAAGTATAGTTGGAGCCCCTGGTACATGCGAAACGATGATATTCATCGAGATTTGAGGATGGAGACAGTCTATGAAATTATTCCATCGTCCCTATTTCTCAATTTGCCTCGTTTCGATTTTCCAAATCGAATCTAAGTTGTTATCTAACTTAGTTCTTAGTTCTAAGTTATTGTTCAACTGATTTCATGACTCCTAGATACAATAATTTCTGTGTGCGATTTTTCCAGTCATCTTAATCACAATTTTGTTTTGTTGCAGGTAAGTGTTACGTTATAGCAGAAAGCAGATGCTGCTGATGCCTTCTATACTGGTGAATAGACGTTGTTAAAACAATTTATCAAAACGCAGTCTATAATAATATCATACTATAGAATAATGATATTACACTATTATTCGATATTATAGAAGTTACATACTGTGATTCAACCTGGATATTACTGAAAGGAAACAGATTGAATCGCACCACGAAAAAATTAAAATACAATAAACTGCACCTATCAAATAATTATTTCTTCATTAACAAAAATCTACTCGACGCTGGGAATAGATTCCAAATGTTTCTCTCATCACTCATTAGATTATCAATAATTATTAAGTACATCACCAAAATAATACAGTTTACAATACACAAGTGTTAAAAATAATCAGTTATTTCTAAATATCATCAAATAAGTACCTACATACAAAAAATACGCTACCAAGGACCCATCAGTTTCCTCGTTACAATCAAAGTGTCTTCATTATAAAATATAAAATAAAAGAAATCTTCAGATGAAAGATGTTGAGGTAATTGGTCAAACTTCCTAAAGATTCGTTGTGAAATTTTACAGACTGAATAAATATAATTACTTGAGATGAAAGGTGATTAGTAATTAAAAATCTGTTTAATCGTTGGTGTGTGACAGCAAGCCGGAAAATGTAAGGGTTATAGTATCACAATTCCAGCCCCCCCTCAAGTAGGCACTTATAGATGTTTATTTATTTAAGTGCACATTTTTATTGACACGTGGTTCTATTCTGCGGAAGACTAGGTCGTTAACCGATAAAGGAATAAACTTACTTTTTCTGTCCTTCCACATCATACCGTGCGGCGAATAAAAACCCACGATCTGATATTGGATAAAAGATAAAAGGACGGTCGAAAATAATAGTTCAACAGTCTGGATCGATCTTGTTGGTTACATTGCGTTTCAAATACAAGTTCAGAGACGGGCAGTAAAGTCGAAAATTAATTAATTCCACGTAAGCACATGCGCACAGCGTACCGCTAGTTCGATCAAGATGAAATTATATGACAAGGATGTCGGCAGGTTTGGTGAGTTTTGCGACTCATCGATGAGGAATGCCCTTCATTTAAATTCGCTTGCGCATCGTCATAAGGTGGTAGACATGATCTTTGTGTACAAATTGATCAATTGTTTGTACGATGCTCCTAGTCTCCTTGAGGACTTGAACTTTAAGTGTCCATTGTATCAAACACGGAATAGGGATGTATTTGTACCAGATTATAAGCCCACAAATTATTCCTTTAATAGTCCGCTTACTAGAATTCAACGGCTGGTTAACGAATTAGATGTTGATTTTGATTTTAAATTTGAAACAGAGGATGAAATAAAGAAAAAATTATATATTTATTTTTCGAATTATAATAATACCTAGCTAATGGTGTATTAGAAGATTGCTAGTTTTATTTTGTAGTAGGATTTGTTTTGATTTTGGTTCATTATTCAATAATAAACCATTGTAATCGCTCTTGAAAAAAAAATTTCTAACCCCCCTGAAAATTTCATGGCTTACGTTTCAAAGGGTGTAGAATCCAAATCTGCAATACAATTTTTTTCCAAGTCTGTGGCTCAAACCATTCCCGATGCATGGCGTAACCAATGGTTCTCCGGGATGTAAAGATCGAAATAAATAAATGGCGCATTGCTAAGTAAACAAATTAGTAACCAATGGTTCCTCCGATCGGATGTAAAGAGGGGGAAATAAAAACGCTGCAAATATTCTAATAAATTCGTATTCTTTCGTTCATGATTTGAATTTCGAAAAGTGGTGAACAATTTTTGTGCGTTGTAAAATGGCGAAAATAAATTTCCTTAGCAACGATCGGTTGCAAGTGAAAATCATTATAAAAACGCTGCAAATTCTTTCACTGGGGTTTATTATTCAATTTTATTCATTTGGCTTGCGTTCATTTGAATTTGAATTTCGACTAAGCTTATTGGAGTGTGCGTGAATGTTTCCCAAAAACCTGATGGAGATCGATTATTGAATTTCAGGATAATGCATATCACGTGAATCGGTTCTCAACCAAAAATTTATTTGGATAAAATTGAATAATCAGTTGATCATGTTTGTTTGCCGTTTTTCTTGAAATTCAATAATCCCTCTACCACCTGTGAAACACGCACACTCCAAAGCTTAGTAGAAATTCAAATCATGAATGCAACCCAAATGAATAAAATTGAATAATTAACCCCAGTGAAAGAATTTGCAGCGTTTTTTTTAATCGAATGGTGATACTCCCAATCCTCTCAGGCATTTTTTTTTTAGCGAAATCCTTTGTAATTGTTTTTGTAATTTCTTTGTAAAAACTCGATTTTACTTTTAAAAAACCACGTTTTCTTTCATTCAAACTCATTTTTTTCCTAGAAAAATACGTTCAAACATAAATAGCATAGTTTCTTTAGTCGCCGACTTCTGACATCATTTCGCAAACATTTTGATGGTATAAATTTGACTTCCTTCATCAGTCCGTGCCTCTTCAGCCACTTGGCATTTCCAACAGTGGCTTTAGTAAAACCTCGTTTGGCAGAAGGTGATTTGGAAATTTTCCAATTTTCTTGTAATTGTTGAACCAGGCTCTCCCCAAAATGCAGCTTCTTCCTAACTAAATTTTGATCGTGTAGTTCCAGAATGTGGTTGACTTTTGTGTTTGGCGATTCAAAGTCATTCAGTCGTTTTTTGGGCTTTTGCCTCTCCCTCGTCAGGCTCATCCTCATTCTTGCAACTTTCTTCTTAAGACGCGTTATTTCTTCCTGAAGTTTCATATTTTTTGCACGAAGTTGCTTGCGATTTGTTCTGCGCCTTTTTTCCCCCGATTTGATTTGATGGGCGTCACTTTGGACAGCAAAGCTTGAATGTCCTGCTGAATCTGGATGGTCCCGACCATTTTCAGCTTCCATACTTTTCTTTTCAATTTTCTTCCTCTGGCGGTAGTTCCTTGAATTTTGTCTCCAATTTTTCCGAGGTGCTCGCTGTTCTCTTTTAGTCATATCCGATATGGGTTTCTCTTTGCCTTCATCTGTTCTCTTCTCTCTTGTTTCTTTATTTTTTATCTTCAGCTCTTCGGCCTTTACTGGGTCGCTTGCCAACCTGGCGTATCGCAGCCTTTCGGCAATTCGTTTCTGGATTTTTCTTTCCTCCGGCGTTACTTTCTTCTTCTTCGGAGCCATCCGTATCTAGAACAAAAACCCACAAATGCGGCCTGTAGCGCCTCATGCATATGCATATTAAATACAGATACATCATCAACCTGTCCTATTCGTCATCGTCCTGTCCTCGAACTTTTGGAAGAGGACAGGTTGATGATGGACAGGTTGATGACGAATCGTCACTTTTTCTCAAGTATTTTTCCCTACGGTAAGTTTTTTCCCAAAATTGGCATAATAAAAAGAAACTAGACCTTTTGGTGCACGATAAAAAGGCCATTGGAAAAAATTAAATTCAGGTACTCACTTAAAAGGAGCGGACAGGTCTTTGACGATTGTGTTTGACCAGCCCAGGCTGCTGCACACGTCTTCTTCCTCTGATGAACACAAGTAGACTGAGCTCAAACGGTTGGTGGTTTTTCTGGAGGCCGAAAAGCGCGCGAAGAACATGGTGGCAAAAAAAAACCGGTAAAATGCACCGGTGACCGCGATAATTCGAAATCCGATATTGGACAGGTCGATGACGGAGTTGCTCGGAACACTCACAGTACGGTCCAGACATCATTATCTAGGGGTTCTAAATTTATCTGATCGGCCAGAAACGAATCCCAGGAATCTTGCCAACGTGGGAGAAACGTAATCATCATCACAATTCACAATGAAAAGATTTTAACGGAAGCTTGAAGTTGTGAAGGTCGCTTTGGAACAGGACAGGTTGATGACGATTTGACTATATTTAGTTAAATTTCTGTAAGAAGGAACAAACATAACAACAAAAGGGGGGGAAAGGTTCTAGAAAAAAACCAATACAACAATTTAAGACCTTCCCCAGCTTTCAAATCATTATTGGGGCGCCCCAACTGGTCTGAACATCACTTCTGCGCCTTTCTGTGAGAATCACCCGTGTGATCACGGCACATGAGACTGTATCAGCAGGGTTAAATTTGAAACCAGCGACAAAGGAGCCGATTGATGGAAGTACAATTACACTGGATCGCCCCCAACTTTTGGTACGTACAAGTAAATTTGATGTCCCTTCATTGTAACGAGAAAGTATGCTTATAAAGTTAACATATAAATACATTTGAAACGCCACACTGATCATGTCATCCCAACCCCAAAGACATCTATATTTTCATTATAGTCTACCAAGACACTGCATAAAGACTTCTGCACGAGCAATTGATTACACATACTTGGAGAAGATCATTTGATTACCACTTTCTTTCAAGCATCACCTTATTGTTTATACTAAATGTATTCATTTTCACGAATGTTGACATGTTCAAAGTCACCATCAATCCATTTCATCAACGTGATAGGATAAAAACCCCGTGGCCTTCGGTGCCGGAAAAATATTAAGGCTCGCCTTATTGCCTATAAGCCTTTTTCCCTTATAGTGGCGAAGCTTTCCCTGCACATGCAGGAGAAGTGGCAAAAGAGGAAACTGAGTTTGTGGGGAAAATCCTATTACCTGACGGAGAAAATGAGATCAATGATCGATCAACGACTTACTGGATCGCCCTCCCGAAGGTAGGATATGGAACCAGCATGTTATATCATTGACGAGTTCTTCATATTTTTGAGACGTTTCCTCGACCGCCTGAAGCACTTCGCAAGCCCAGAAATCTGCAGTGAAAATACCAACCTGTGTTCATCAACGTATGTTTTCTTAGTGCTGTACAATATCTGTGAGAGTACCATGATTTCAAATACTACATACATCACTTAAAAAACTAAAATTATGAAATGTTATGTTAAAAATCGTAAAATAGAGTAATAATTACTCTATTATTATTGTGATTATTATTGTGTTTCATGCTGAATTACCTAATTACCTCCATTTCAATTCTCATCACCGAAAATCGATTCGGAAAGAAATTACAATGCAAGGGCCCATTATCTAATCAGTGCATCATATTACATTCTGGGTGATTTGTAAACTGAGGGCGAATTCGTGTCTACCACCTGTGATGTTTCACTCATTGGCCTACGTTCTTGATTTTTTTCCTAGCTGCAGGTTCTGACGAGCTCTTCAATCCCACTTGGCAACAATATGGCTATTTGGTTTTTAAAGAAAAGTAAATAGGTAATTTACCTACCTATTCACATTGTCGTGGTTGGTCTAAAAGTTAAATACTCGACTCAGCAGTTGATTTTCATGCACCTATAACTTTTCTATGAACGCAATTTTTTTCCTCATTCAAGTTGAGGATCTTACGCCTTGAAAATCGGTTTTTCAATGCTCCTGTAAAATCATGTCAGCAATTATGATCAACGAAAAGCTGTCTACAATTTTTCTTAACATTGTCGTGGCTGAAAGAGATCCGCTGCATGGCAAAGGGGATTCGGAATATTTTGGAAGTTGATGTTCGTCACGAAGGGTGGCATCCCAGCCAATCCTGCTCGCAAGCGCATCACGTCCCAACGGCCACTCAGTGACCAACTGGTCCTAAGAACCAAAGTTCGATTAGCACCTATATGATTTTAGTGGAAATGCAATTTCATAATTTTTTCTTATGAGATTTCTGCCTCTATTTACACCTCCTCCCATCAAGAAATTAGAAGCTTTAATGTTTAGTAGGCCTTGGCCTTACATGAACCAAAAGAGATGCTCGAAAATTTGATGAATATTGTAGATTGAACATCATCCGAAAGGACCGGCTACTAACCCCTCCAACTCTCCTGTCGACAGCTAATTCAAAATTTTCTACAGTGGCGTTGCACAACTAAAATAAAATCGAGATAGAAAAGAAACATTAAAATCAGAACATAGTATTGAAATATTGTAAGTATTGACTTATCGCTCTTACCTTCTTCTTTCCCTCTCCTAGCGACAGATGAGAAATGTTCGAGGTAACACCTGGAATGTTAATGTGATCGAACATGATATAAGCTAAAATTGGGTTTGAATTATGATCTGAATAGCGTTGACTAAATTTAAAAAAAACTCGTTTTGTTCGATGATAGCCTTTCTCATTTCTTTTTTTTTCCTATTTGAAATTGCCTAGATGTTTTTTTGCAAAACTAGAGCGAATGTGGAATAAAACAAGAGAGAAATCACAAAAATTTGTTAAGAACAGTAGGTAGCGCAGTTCGACGAAATTTATCTCACGCACTTGATAACATACAGATAATTCAGACACCCATGGTTTTCACACGGTTTCAGTCTCAGAGTGGTCTGAGACGGATTTATATTCAATTATGTTCTAGTAGTCCCATATCCCAGGGATCAATTCTAATAGACGTCCGTCTACTGACAGAAAACTTGCTTCATTGCACTTACACCTACTTTATTCTTTTCTTCGGAGCGAATTTGCTCACAAAGTGAAATTAATTCACAGTTTCGGAAAGTCTCGGTGAATTGTCGATAGTTGAAATGCAACATCATTTGGAGTTCTGCTGGACTATCGTGGATGTAGATGAACTTAATTAGTGGAAATGTGAAAGGACAAATTACTGATCGCTGATTCTACCGATACCCAGAAACAGGGGTTGATCAAGTGCTAGATAATGTGTTTCGAGCAGAACACACTAAAATTTAATTATGGTATTTCGGAATTAACTACAAATTTTACCTTGATAATTGTTTTGATGAAAAATAATGCCATTGGAAAACATGAGCGTTATTGTTGGAGTAGGGTACTGAGTAAATTCACTGTTCCAACTGTTCCAGTTATTAATTTGCCGTGAGCATTAAAGTATTATTACCCAGGACCTTTTTCAATCGTAATGGGTAAGAACTCATCCTAAAAATCCTCACAGACAGATTAGAGAAACAGCAGTGCTTTTGGCACGGCTCAATAACTCATGTGGAAAGACTGCCCTTTCAAATCACTCGACTATCAAAAATTTCACGCTGGCCGTGTTTTTAATTTTCTCGTTTTTCGTCCGTATTTCCTTGAAACGCTGGGGTCCCAACCCAAGAGATTAAAACCGTCGTTCCATCACTCTGACTTCTCTTCCCCGTTCGTGCTCTCGTCATTCCCTCTCCAAAGCTTTCCATTATTGTTAAGAGAGTGGTGCTGAGCAATTCACAGCTGGTTAGAAAGGAAAACTAGATCATTCCGAGCAGTGCATTATCCACCCTATTTGCTTATACAGGGTGTCCCAGGAGTTATGCACAATCCGACTCCTACGTGTTCTACAACTCATTTCCGAACAAAATGCCTCTTAGCAATTTTTTGAAGAGGCTTCGTTTACGAGTTATTCGCGATTCAAGATTTTTTTCGTGTTTTCGATCTTATGTCATTAAAACGGTCATAACCCCCTCAATTTTGGATATCGCTCAAATATGATGACACCGTTGGAAGGAACCTCACATTTTCTCTCTATTCGATGTCAGAAAACATTTTTATTGCATTGAATATGAGCAATTGCTGCGGGAAATGGCAGTTTTGTCAATATCTCGAAATCGCCGGTTTTTCATCTCGCCTAGAAACCCCATTACTGCTTGTCGCAGATATGTGCGGGCCTGGTAAAACGTGTGCCAAAATATCAGCTTTCCAACGGTATAGTCGTTTTGTTTTTAAACATATTTTCAGTTAAGGAAATGGTGTTTAACTGCAGAAAAAACATGTGTTTCCTGTTAAAAGTGAGGTTTTTCCAAAAGTCTCGACAAAAAAAGGTTGGAGGCGGGATATACGTAACTTATCTCGCTGAATCGAATGGTGACAACGCCAGACCTCTCAAGTGACGATTCAAGTTAGTTTTGTCGGTTGCATAAACCCGTTCGCCAGTGAGCAGCGTCTACGGCATTCCTAAGCTGTCCGGCCAAAGTCAGGATAATCGAAAAGCCGAGAGACGACATTTTGACAACACTGCCATTTCCCGCAGCATCTTCAACGCAATTAGAAAAATGTTTTCTGTAATCAAGCTGGAAGAAAATTCAACGATCTTTCTCACGAACGTTCATCCAAATTAATTGAATGTGTCAAACAATTTTAGTTTTAAACTTGGAAGCAATGTTAATAAGAACACAGGACGACACACCAAACCACGAAAGTAATGCAAGTAATGAATTACTTATAAACGTATAAATATTTTTGAAAAGATTCACTTAGAGATATCGCTATTTGTCATGGCGATTAAGCCTATACATGATTGTTTTCCCCGAAAGCACAAAGGATTTTTTGACGTTCTATCCGTAGAACTCCACCCACGAATACACTACAACAAATTGGCGACTAAAAGTAGCTATTAGAGGTTCTTTCTTACTGAACCAACCGTCGACCTTACTATCTGGCTTCATTGGCTTTCAAAATTTTCAGATTGTGTTCAAGTTTTGGTCAGTAAAACTGCCATAACTGAAAATCAAGTAGAAATGTGAACGTGCGTTTCAGGAACACCCTGAAGGATAACTCTTGGGACACCCTGGTATAACTAATAAAGACCTACTTATCTGATTTTTGAAAATTGGGAAAGCTACGGAGGAGGCATTGTCTTGGCCAGGAGCTAGGGTATGCAATGTCCCGCACGACCCACCGGTCTTGAAGGAGGGGTTGCTTTGTGCGCCGTGCATTATGAACCCCAGTCTGATTTAGCCGTAGGATTGGGTGTTGTAATGTTAATAATTTGTTGTTTATGACCTGGACTGAAAATCAAGTAGAAATGTGAACGTGCGTTTCAAAAACATTTGCAGTTTTTTTGGTACAAAAAGACGTAGAATAATACAAGAATTTGGAAGCAAATTTAAATATGTTGTAACGAATGATTGATTGGTGACAGACCCTCTGACGACTACTTGGTTACTCTGACCCTCCCAGCAACAAATGGAATACGTATTCAGTTTTACTGTTCGAGTTTAATTCATTATTTCCGGGCGTAGAGAAGGTCAAGTCAACTTTGGAGACTTAATTTTGAACAGAGGCCTTACAAAACTAAATGATAATATTATTATGTGAACTGTTCAATAGGGGGGATTAGTAATTGCGATGATCGGACTGACACCCTGATGAGAATAATCACTCAGATCCCCAAAGGCCTCCAGTTCTTTCGTATGCTCCCCGCCGACCACAAGTTGCCCTTCGTCACCGTCTTCATTATTTCCTTAGAGGTACCTAATTTTCTAATTATTTCTCTTTAATTTTCTTGGCCTTTTCCTCCTTAAATTATTTCCTTTTAGTTTCCGGAATTAGTTATTTTATATAATAAATCTATTTGCGAAGTGATGAATATTATGTTTAATTATTCTTTTCAACATTTATCCCCCCTTGAAGTTATTTTTGCGGCTGATATAAATTAATTTGTAGCTTCCACTGTTTTGTTTCGTCCAAAATTCAGGGTTTGTGAGGTCGGAATTGAGTCAAGGGACCATTTAGACTATCAAATTCTCGATTAAGGCGAACATATCGGCAGAACTAAAGTGAGCTTCAATAGGCGGTGGGTCCTATCCACAGATGAGCCACCCTTTCTCATCCACGAGAAAGGGGATTATTAGTTCACACAATATTATTTTTATTGATTCTTGTTAGATCATCATTTATATTTAACTCCGAAGGTAGTACGTAGTTGTCCCAACATTCCCCACACCCGGCAATGGAGATGACACTACTGAAAAAATTTTCAAGTCGTTGCCGAGGAGGTCTGAGTTTTTATAGGTACAAACTGAGGTTTGTACGCGTTTTTAAGGCGAGCTTGAGCGAATTGGCAAGAAAAATTTGTAAAGCTGCCTCCCAATTCTTTTAGTCATACGATTCTTTTTGTATCTAAGAGCCTTCAAATGTGCCTAAGAACACACAAAACACACATTAAAAATTGTGATCTTCTCAAAATCGCTTCCCTCAAGAATAGAAAAAGTGGTTACACCATTAAAAAGCGCAGACATTTGCTCATTTTCTTAGAAATAGAAGCCATCACTTATCACCAAAATTTAGAGCCTAAAGAGCATTTAAAAAAAAAGGTAGTTTTCCAGATTTGACGAAAAACACTTTCCTTGTTCATTTTTCACCCTCACGTTCCTTTTGTAAACTTATTGTCAGTAACTGAGGAGATGGGAAATTTAATGCTCCCTTCAATGGTGAACTCACATTTGGTTTTAATTTAATGTCAAAGGAGTTATGTCCTTTTTAGTGGCCAAAGTTCGAAAACACGTAAACGGTTTTGAAATTGGAAAAGTCGGATTTTAAGTTGAGTTACAAAAAACTGTAAGAGCACGATTTATTGCCAGTTAACGGTAATGTAACGGTATGTAATTATTCATGAATTATTTATAACAATAAAATATAATTGCACGATGGTACTTGTGATTATTTTTCCAATGGTTTTTCAAACAAATGGAGATGAAAAGGTTCAATAACATATTTCCCATAAATTGGGAAGTGTTCAGATGAAGAAATGTGGAATACACTGACAACTGGTGCAGATACCCCTTCATTATATCTACTATTGGCACCAAATTGGGTTCTTTCATTACTGGAATGTGGTAAAGTGTTGGGGAGGCCAATCGGTTAGAGTGCTAGGGTTTTACATGATATTTTCGGCGAGGAATTCTCACGTTTTCGAAAAGGAATGATACATATTCACGTAGTCACTACCGACCTTTAGACGTTACTAGGTCAAAATTATTTTGTACTTTTCTAATTTCGTGAACCACATTCTTCCTTTCATTGGTAGCTTAGTAAATAGTTTCGGTTTCAAATGTTTAGGTTAGTCGTGTGGCAAGGACTTGCAATCTGAGACAAGATTCCCGCATTGTCGAATAAACTAATCAATTTGATAATGGAATACCGATTCTCCTTTGACAGGGAGACTCATCACTAGGTACATCGTACTCAATCGACATGTCGTACATGTGCAAAAAAAATCATGTAAGTTCTAAAAACAAGCATGTAAAGATCCTGAACGGATTAATAATGTAAACTAATATTAGCAATAGGAAAGATTCTATTGTCACGATTCGATTCAAAAACTAGTCGACCAATTTTAAAAACGCTTTATCCTAAGAAAGCTTCTCAAACATAGGCTGTATTGTATTTCCTAAAACATTGAGGATCCTCACCTATACTGGGACGTAGTGACTCGAGGGAGCAAAAAGCTGTTTATAAAAGTTATTATTTTGCGTTCGCTGCAAAAATTATTGATCACATATAATGTTGCTTGTATTATATAAATAATGTTACGAGTAGAATAGAACAGGTTTGAACAAGCTGCCCAACGTTTACCAACTCTATTAACAAATACTTGCTGCAATATTCGGGTAAATTGATTAATTTTTCGTTTTTTCTATATTAACAACATACCAAGTTCACGTCAATCCTATTGTAAGAAACTTAACGTCTACAAGTACTGTTATGAGGAGAAAAACTCGTCAGGTAGTTTTCCTATTTGATTCATGATGGTAGTCATCATCAAAAGTCATACATTCTCCTTTTTCTACAATAAAGGAAGGTTGTTATGTTTTTGAAAATGAGAAAATGATACTATTCACAGTGGAAGAAAACACTAAAAGAACTTTTTATACATTTGATGATACAGGAGGAACTTGAGGCAAAAAACATTTTGCAAATAACTGGGAACTTCATTGTAACAGTTAAGTTAAACTCGTCGGGATGAAAAACAAGAACTGTAATTTGAACATAAGTTTAGTGTTTTGTTCATTATACATCAGGAATATAAATTGCGTTACATTAGAAAACTATATTCTTGTTTTTGTGACAACCGCAATATAAAATGCAAGATTTTAACTTCAAAATATAATTTCTACACCTGAAGCTTCCTGAAGCTGTTTCTTGTTCCGTTACATTTCGAGGTAACTCAAGTTTTACGTGGTGAAAAGATCCGGCGGATGGAAATTTTAAAAAATCATTTTCAGATTCTGAACACCTTGAAAAGTGTGTGTTTATGACACACACGAAACAAAACGTTTTTTGGAGATAGTTTTTTTTTCTTAGTCGATTACATTTTTGGAAAATATAAACCAAATTGGATTTTTTTACTTTCATTTTCAGAAAAATCATATATATGTTTGTAACTATGATCATGATGATAATTTATTCATAAATAGTATAAAATAAAATAGTAAAAACCTCATTCTTGGAATTTCTCTGAATAGATAAATACAGCAAAATATTCTCAATACATCGTTCCCAAACACTCAACACGGCCCAATAAGGCCCATTTTCACCAGAAAACTACTTGCCGGAAGTAAAGCTATCTTCAGTGGAATTTTTCTTGAGGAATAATCCGTTTCGCCCATTTAAATGTCGTTTAGAATAGGGAAGACTACCAAATGGAGTTAATTTGAAATCATCCAACATTGGTTGAACAATTTGAACCTCCCGGGCTAACAAAACCCCGACCATCGTTCAGCGGTTGTCAAGTCAATCTTCCTTTTCTCTTTTCTATTTGATGTTGTCGATATTAAATTTATAACATGTGATTGATTGGTGGTATGGCAATATTTCTGAAGTATAAAATGAACAAATAACAATATTTAGAAACAATTTGTCAACTTCAAGTGAAGAATTCCTGAAAAAAGGATTTCGACGATGTTTGTCTTTTCAATGCTCACCAACAACGAAAGTGAGACCTTACCTCAAATAGTAGCATAAAAGCGGGATTGCCTAGCAAGAAGCTGGAAGTTTGGTGAGTTGAAACAGTATTGAAGTAGGTGCCTATAATATTTCTAGTCATCATCTCATCACAACATGTAATAAAGTATTATAATCTCTTATCAAGGTGGAAGTTCTTGCAGGCAAAATAGGGTTAACTTCCAGAGGGCAAGTACAACAGAGCATTCTAATCGAGTTAATGGTCAAAATTAAACAAGTATGTAAATCACGTCCGACTCCGAGAGCCTGGATTTCCTACTGGCGAATAAAAATACATAACTTAAAAACCCGTCCCGTGAGAAGCTCATTCTGCAAGGCACTTTTTCAACAAGCCGATCACCAACCATTACAGAAAGCATTAGGTATGTCTGGATCTCCAGCCCCAACTCTCTGTGGAGGTGGGGATAAAAGGAAATGCCAGCATAGTCTGGTTCAAAATTGTCCCATGATCACATTTTGCTTTTAAATATTCAACTATAACTAACTACATCTCCAGTAATATAACTTTAGTGATCAACCAAGAAAGCAAAGTTTTGACTCGTCCACTCGACACTGTTTGGTGTATATTCAAAATCCATAGAATCAAAGAAACGAACCGTAAATTGAAATCTATCAGCTGCTGTCTCGATGATTTCCCTTACATTACTGAACAAGTATATTAAATTGATGTTAAAAATTTAACAGATGCACCCTAGTTTGTATTCAGCAGTTTGCGTCAGCATTAGTTTCGGATAATCCTAAGTTTTGGTCTTGTTATAACTCCTGGTTATACCATCACATGCACAAGAAATGCCTAATTTTCCGTGTACACACCTGCGTAGATATAATTGTGTCTAATAATTACAGGATATTCAGAATTCCTCCTTAAAACTATTGAAAGCTTCACTGTATTCCAAACATAAATTTACTATCTGAAGCTAATTTAATTATAAATGTAATGTAATGTAAATAGTATATATATACTAGCTGGTTTAGAAGGAGTTGCCCCGGTGGGCACTAAAATGGTGAGGGCACACAACATAATTATAAATATTATGGATATTTTTAAAAACTATACCAACATTCTTAATCGAACTAAAAAAGTACAAAAATCGACAGAGAATTGTTGTAGGTATGAAATCGATTGAATGGATCTGTCATTATGCTCTTCCCCACATTAAATTCAAAATTTCCGAGATCTATTGCACAATGAATCATGTTAGACTAAATCGGGATTTTAAAAAACCTGAATCTGGAATATGATTCAAAACAAAACCAAAGATCAAAATTGAAAAAAATTGTCACTTTAAAAACAGGTTTTTTTCTGTACTTCCCTCTCCCATTCCTCTCTTCTCTGATGAAATTCGAAATTCCCAGGGTTAGTTACGCAACTAGTGTGAAATTGGATTAAACTAAAACGAAATAATTCAAATCAGTTAAGAGTTGCTGAACATTCTGCTCTGAAGCTAAAAATAACATAAGCGTAAAATGACCGAAAAATCGCGAACCCTAACATGCAATCACTCTTCCGCTAATTAACTGGCGTCGAAAATGTTCTTGAACTTATCCATTGAACAGAAACCTACTGAGAAATGCTATTTAATATCGAAGTATGCGTATTAATATGCAACGCTTCTAAATGAAGTTATCATCTTTTGTCATGTTTAACAAAGTCTCAGTTAATTGATACCATGGTATTTTTCTCATCTTTTCTTTGTATAATATATACCTAGCGCGGGAATAAAAATATTCTGTGGAAATGTTAAGAAAGAAAAGCTTTGAAAAAGCAACTTTAAAATTCATTTCTTGAGAACTGTTGATGACGAGCTTTTGAAAGAAAGTAAGAAGAAAAGTTCCGTGGACCTGTATTTTCATTTAACGTTCATTATAAGTTGTTCAGGGTTTTCCCCTCTTAATCCTGCTGAGGCATTCAGCTACCGGAGCTTAGAATAGTCTCTTGATAAATTCGCATCCAAGAGATACTACAATGAACTGCAATTTTTTACCAGCAGTAAAAAACCATGGTTTCAGCATAGTATAAAATTATAAGGTTGAAGTTGAAATGTTAAGAATCTCAGATGAATACGAGTAGGAATAACACTATGCTTGTATTCCTGTATACTTTGCTATACATTGTTTATCTTTATCTTTATCGTTGAGGATTGATTGGATCTAATTCCACACTTGATTACTAAAAATATTTGTTTAGTTTGTTTATATACACAATGGAGCGTAGTGGGGTTGAAAAACACTTTCCGATGGTCTTAGGAAAGTGTTTTATAATGTTGTTACAAATGCTACAAATGTGTCCCAAAGTCATGATATGTCAGATAATTTATTCAACTACTTATTCACAAATCGTTTGATTGAATGTATAAGAATGAATGGGTAATCTTATTTTCATATTGATCATTACCCTAGTACGTAATCAATTCATTTTCAGAATAAGATCGTACAAGTCTCTCCATGAGCTAGCACCATCCATCTACCGTCATCCAAGCAAGGCAATACCCATTTTAGAATTCCTACGCTTTACCTGTGATATCAATCAGGCAAAGCGTCTGAATTCTGAATATTGGTGTTGAGCTCTACACTTCATAAGTTGATCAGTTGGAAGAAACCCACACATCGGACTTGAGGTACAACGATCCACATCTGTTTAAACTAGGTTTAACAATGTAAAAATATTGGAGGAGAGATCTAATGTACACCAAAGAATCTAATTCTTAAGCCTCTAGCTGACATGAAGAACAGTTGTGTGTGGAAAATTCTTCCGAAACCACAAATACCACATAAGAATATCTTGAACAAAACTCAAGAAAAGTATTTGAATTAACTACATTCATACAACAACTTTTCTAACAGCTTCATCTGTAAGATCTCCTCATATTTATATGTTCGTGTCTCTACTTTGCTGAATATCATTCATGATGTTGATGTGAACTCGTTGGTTACGGTTTAATCGTATAAATTTGAACTGCTAGTGCAAATGTAGGATTGATCCTAGACAACTAGTATGTTATCGTAAAGAATAGTTTAAAATTGTGCCTTTTCGATAGATGTTCTTTCCACAATCTTTATAATGCCAGAGAACTGATAAAGCTGATTTTATCTGTTGCCCATTGAATGTTTGTTTGGTGAATTATTCCTATTTGTATTCCCATTATTCTGTTTTTTTACGTTGTAATCATAAAATGAGTGGAAATAACTTTATTTTGTAAACAATCATAGTAACAAGTTATAAAAATAAGGATACTAACTATGTAGTGGTGGACAACAACAATCTTGGAAAAGCACTAGATCAAAACTTTCTCCCCTCCAATGGGTGCATCTTCTGCGGGATTCTGACAAGTCATCGAATCGTTTTCTTAAGGTAATTCTGTCTTGAAGATTGGATATTTACCAAGGCGACTTGTTGGTCATGTTGGTTATCTGAATTAAACTGTGATCAGTCACGAAGGGGTGCGAGGGTCTTGGATCATACTCTACTTGAAACCTGGCGCCTCCAAACTGTTCTCGTCACATTGAACAAATCGATTATTCAACCACTGTGATTCTACACTGTTACTGACTAGGATTGATTTCAAAGTGTCTACAAAAGATTCAAGAAACCTCTATTCTTTGCCCCACAGTACCGTCATACAAAGTACCGGTGTTGACAATCATTAAGCTGGCTGAAGAGGTCGACGCTTGATTAATAATAATCGATCACGTTCGCATATCACAAATAGCTACTAAGATGGGACGTCAGGGATGGTCTTAATTTTGGTTTATTATTCAATAATAAACCATTGTAATCGCTCTGGAAAAAAAATTCTAACCCCCCCCCCCCCCCCCCTGAAAATGTCATGGTTTACGTTTCAAAGGGTGTAGAATCCGAATCTGCAATAAAAAGTTTTCCGTCCGTCCGCCCGCCGTACGCACGATATCTCCGAAACGGCTGGAGCAAAAGATCTGAAATTTTCAGGAAAAATCAATCTTGGTCCGACGATGCCCCAATTATAAAAAAAACCTCAAAACAAGTCAAGGCGGCCTAAATGTGTACTTATTTTTAAGAACATACCTCGAGGAATCGAATGAGCCCCTCCCCAGGTCCGTAGGTCAAACCACTCCCGATCTATGGCCCGATTTATGGTGCCAACATTTGCGTTTTTTGGTTTATTATTGTTTGTTTGTAACCTAGTGATGTCCGGCCGATAGCGTCGAGTTGTAGTGAATGTGGATACTGGAGTGATAGCCGATGTGGATACTTGTAGTTACTTAGTAGCCGATACACGGGTTGAAGCATTCTGATATGCATGAAACGCTGATAATATATAGGTAAATATTATTCAATATTATTACTGTTGTTTATTATTCAATATTATTACTGGTGTAAATAAGTATTCTCTCACTGGAGTTTATTATTCAATTGGCTTGCGTTCATAATTTGAATCTTACCAAGCTTCGGAGTGTGCGTGTTTTACAGGTGATAGAGCGATTATTGAAGTTCAGGAGATATTCATAGACCACGTAAATCGGTTCTCATCCAAAACACCTATTTGGATTGATCAGTTGATGATATTTGTGTGCCTCCTCTACATCAGTCTACCTTTGGCGTTTAAATTCGGATTTGGGGAAGTTTTAACGCAATACGAGTGCTAAAGGACTTGATAAATTATAGATGTTTTTATTGGGGGGGGGAGTATTGAGGATTACAAAAAAAAACGCTGCAAATTCTTTCACTGGAGTTTATTATTCAATTGGCTTGCGTTCATGATTTGAATTTCTACTAAGATTTGGAGTGTGCGTGTTTCACAGTGATAGAGCGATTATTGAATTTCAGGAGATATGAATGGAGCACGTAAATCTGTTCTCAACCAAAATACCTATTTGGATTGATCAGTTGATCATATTTGTGTGCCTCCTGAAATTCAATAATCGCTCCATCCTGTGAAACACGCATACTCCAAAGCTTAGTAGAAATTCAAATAATGGACGCAAGCCAATTGAATAATAAACCCCAGTGAAAGAATTGGCGGCGTTTTTTAAAATAAATGTTTAGTTATTTCCATTAACCATTGTAACATTTTATTATTCATTGACGTTGACTCTGTTGTTTATTACTTTTTGCTGGGCTGTTTTATTTATTTATTTTGAAAACGATGCAATGACCTATGTATACATATTATGATATTCATATCATGATATACATAATATGTATATCACCAATTGATATTATCAATTTTAGCCATTGATACAATATCTGAACTCGGTGCCTCGAGCTTCCATGATAAATTTTCATCGTACTTCGAGTAGGTAGACAGCAACAAATGACAGGTTTCTAATGACTCTTTTGTTCAAAGTGATTTTGAACTCATAATCCACAAGCAAAAACATCGAAATACTTTTCGCTTTTTAAAATTAAATTTGTTGTTTTACAACTGAAATAGGCACACAGGATAACAGTGAGCACTAAATATCTTCATAGCAGGTACAGAAATGTATCCCAATCAAGCTTTTCCTGAATTAGACAGCATACCTTATATGTTAAGCATACCAATTAACAGATCAACTAAAAAATTAAGGTAGGTAAAAAAATTCTTCTTAAATCAGTTCAGGAGTAATTAAAGACAGAAGGTTATTCTAAAGTTATCGGCGCAAAAATGTTTTACGAAGAAAGGGAACCTTTTATTTACTTGACCTTTTATTTCCCCCGCTGCCAAAAACAAGCGGTTTCATTAATCAGTTCTTAACGTTGTTTTACCAGACTTAGCTGTATAATGAATGAAGTACTCGGAAGCCGTTCCAAACAAGCTTTTTTTAATTTTTTAGGAGTTTTTTTAATGTAACGATGTGGATTTTTAGACCAATCGTCACTGGACTCGTTAAATTCTACCGTGTTTGAGTCCCTGATACTTTTCAAGTTTTGCGGTGTTCGCATGTCTATTGCTTGAAGGACAACCAACGCTGTTAATGGGATATTCTGTAACTAGTTTTTACTCAAAATACTAAAACTTCTTCCTCCCTTTTCTAGAGAAGAGGATTGAGGCCCATTTTTTCCTACGTTCCGGACCCTGAAAGATGAAATTTCTCAACATTGTTGTAGGAAGTTGATGCTTTTGTTTTCGTGGCCAACGGTATGTATTTCGGACCTCCTGAACAGCTTCCTACGTGTCCTCATCTTCTTGATTCCAGAAACCACAACCTGGAGAATTATTTCAAGAAGAAACATAGGTACAAAAATAGATAGTTACACGGACTAGAAAATGAATTACATACCCGCACGACTATAGTCAAACTTGGTGTTTCAATAGTGGGCAGTTTGCGATTCGAAAGATATCACCTCTTGTCCAATATTGGTCCCCATTGACTGAACGAACCCAAATTAATGTATCTTAAAGCTCAAAGTAACGAGGACGGTCTGAATGCGAAAAATAGCTCAGAATAACAAATCGTTCATGTTTCAATAGAGGGCAAGCAGTCTTCACTAAATGAAAATTGATTGTTCAGGTTGTGTTTGTTTTGTAGATACTCGCACAGGATAATTTGAAAGAAATCCTTCATGAATAATAATATGTATAATGTACTTACTTAGAAAAAAAGAAGTCACTCTAGACGCGCTAGCCAAAAAGGTTCGCTCGGTAATTTGAGTGAATTAAATTCTGGGCGCTTAACTTGTGAATGTACGATGCGAAAACAAATAAACCATAATGTGAAAAAATGTAAATTAGAAAAGGAGTAATTAACTCGCCACTACTGGGGCCTACTATAGTAAAAGTACGGTATGAATTCGTAAGTGTGGAATTAACGGGGTAAACATAAGTATATTATATTAAATGTTGGCAAATTAATTATAAATAGGATGACTCACAGTTGGTGGCTTCTGAAGATCTTCCCGGCCGGGAGACGAAGAGCTGCGATACACGTGGTGGGAGGAACAATTTAATTTGCCAACGAATTTTACTATCCAAACAAATTCGGTAATATGAAATCACGAATTGGCTCTTGTACTATCGTAGGCATCAAATTTGGAGATTATAATGAGCAGGTTCACGATATTTAACGGGGAAACTGTGAAGGTTGCGGGTTGCACAATCATTAGAGGCGGACTGACAATGTGATTTTGCAAGTGCGCTAAGTGCCCACCTCACCTGCAGGTGGCAGCACCTTCCAAGCAACTTATTGAAATAAATAAATAGTTCTATCGGCCGAAACACACTCTATAAGTTATAAGGTTCAATAATCAATTGTTGCAACTTGCGTATAACAAGCTTACGAGATTCACCGAAAGAGCCCACGTTGGAGCCATTAAGACCAACTATGGCATTTCTAACTTGTTATCAATCATTCCCTTGATGCTCTGGAGTCCCCTTAGCTGAATAGTAGCTTCACTGATACGCTCTAGCTTCAACGGCTCTGCATTTTGAAGTGGTACTAAATTTACTCTTATTTTTCACTCTTATACAAGCAATTGTCCGCTGTTGGACAGTGTCCACTTTACCCCGTTCTACCTAGACATTTGATGATTTGCAAAGTTGAGATAGTCATAGTATGGGTTGTCTAAAAATGCTTACTCAACTTTCCAGTAATCATGAAAAATCATTAGTAATTTCCATTTCCTATGAACGCTGATGCTGCGTTGTCTGATGGGATATCGTCTCTTTTAGAAAGGTTAATAACGTGTTCAATACACTGAACATAAATATGCGCGTTCGAGCAAATAGGAAGAGATATGTTTGGTAACTTCCTTTTGCTGAATAGTGTATAGTTGCTTTGTAATTCGCCTCCTCAGTTGTAGAGTTCCAATATATTCTTCTTTCAAAAAGTGAGACAGGATGTTCATGGTATTTCTTGGGGTATGTTGGATTTTGGGATTCATTTCCCCAGCACAGAAGTCGATTACCATATCGTAGTGCATTTCTCCCACATGTAAAATAACGTATTCCGTTATCTTACATTAATTTCCGTTATATACCCCGCTGTCAAATATCAAAACAGCGTGAAACTACAGTGGAGTTAAGAGCAAGATTGAAGAAGATTGAGGGCCGGATGAAGTGACGAGATTTTCGAGAGGCCTCGATAAATAGAAACTTATTGAGACTAGAGTGTTTCTGAAGGGGACTTTGAGTTCATTTGCATCCCATTGTGTCCCCCGCTCCATAGCTACTCAGCGGAAATTAGAGCGAGAGGGTTCCACGTGGAGTGAACCTGCTCTAGTTTGTTTGCCATTTAGGCAGTTCGGGGGGAGTCGTTTGATTGCTCGGAGTATACTCGCGGTGCGGCACAAATTGAGGAAAATGTCTCTATAGTAACCTCCGTGGGGGATGTAGTGATACCTTGAGCCCAAAGTGTCTGATACCTCCTTCTCTCCTGCTCCATTAACGCGCCTCAATACAATCTAAAAACGTTTGATAATTACGTTTTATGGGCTTACGGACGTATGAGTATAGGATTTCTACGTAGCCTAAAGCATATTATATAAACCTTGCGATCAGTGCGTCGGGGATCCCTCGGCTGAACACTAGGTACACTCGATTTTCAGCACTATAGATCGATTAAAAATGAATAGAGCCCTCACAACTGACCGGTTTGCCTCTGTACGTTATTGTTGTAGTTAGGATAGAGCTCCATTCTATGTTTTCAACAATAATCTGAATGATCATTACTCTTGCTCCTAGGGATACATATGTGTTGTGTTCCACCTGTTTGGACGGCAACTTTGTAGACTCTTTTGCCCGAAATGGTGTTTTAGTAGAAATCCAAAGCTGATGTGTCGTCTAGGTATTATTTCTAAGTTTTAATGTAAATATGTTTATATGCCATTATTACCAAAACGTGGTACTTATCACCCTTCATAGTTAACTACCTTACCCTGCTAATTTGATAACCAGAAACAGTTGAGCTGAATCAGCTGAACTTGATTTATGATTTTATGAAAGTAACAATAATAAGTAAATAATGAAAAGTAACAATAATAATAATAGCAATGACTAAATAACACTGGAACAGAAAGTTTCAAAATTTTTCCACCTCATAAAAACATTGAATAATGGATATGCTTTTGGGCCCTGCACTTTCATATACACATTTAGTGGTTTTCCGATAAGTGGAGGAAAATATGTTCTAGAGTTTACCCTAGAATACAATTTGAGAAGATCAACTGCCAAAATCGTGCTGTGGGTACAGACAACTCTGCTGCTCATAATGAAGCCTGTAATTTCATTATTCCTCTAACGATTCAGAGAGCGAACTTCATGGAATGAATAGGAGAGACGTTAGCTCTCTCAGCTGATCAGGACAGCCCCCATCAAACTAATCATCGCTTCTTATCCCAGAGAATCTCCATGTCAAAATCCAAATTCTTAGGGTGAATAGAAAAAAAATGTATTCAGTTCACTCAATTGGTAGTGCTGGAGATCGTTTTTCATTTTTCTCCTAATGTTCCAAGGATAAGTCACCTTAAATGTCAACTTCTTAGAAGGAATTGTGACTCCTTTGGCTCCCTCAGTTGATCAGGATGAATCCCATAAATTCAATCGTACCAGAGAGTATTTCAATCAATATTCAACTTTCCACGGTGAACAGGAGAGAATTAAGTCACTCAGATTATGAGGAAGGAGTACATCAATCCAATCGTCACTTCAAGTCCTAAAGAGTCTCCATATCAATTTATTCAATGCAATAACATGTGCTTCATATTTTTAATCTATTTACAACAACCATCATCACATTTCGTAATAATAAAAGACATTTGTTGAATTATAATGCACTATGACAGTATGAGGGGGTTTCCTTAATTTCAAAGTTGTTTACCCGGGCTGCTTCGACAGGGATGTCCAACTTTACGACCAAGGAACAAAGCTACAAGAATATGATGTAGCCCGAAATCATCAATAGAACTTGGTCATCAATTTACCACATGGGAATGGGCTCAAAAGGAGAATACACAAACCAAAAATGATATAGTCGGAGCGGCTCAATTTTTTTTTTTTTTTTTTTTTTTTTAGGATATCCCGAATATATTTGATGAAGTAATGACAAATTGTCCGTTAATGATAACATTACCTCTCGCAACAACGTTTTTCACTGAAGTATTCTACCAGACAACTAAGACTCCCTCGAAATTGAGGTGTTAAAAACACGATTACGTACCTAGTCAACTTGCTGAAAAAACGTTGGTGAAGTACTTAACTTGGAATCGGGGACCCATGGGATCTATTCGGATCAATTGCATTTAGAGTAAGTTGATCATCACTCATTCCCGTACAAGATATTTGACTTGTATTAGGTATAATGGTTTCTCATATCAGAGAAGCATTGTTTCCGGTTGTGCAGTCCAGTTGTGGCAGTCCGTGATCAGCGTTGTAGGTTTATCTATTACAGGAATACTATAACAGCGTAACAATTTCCAGCGTTATCGAATTTCAAAAGTTTTTATTACTTACTTATTAAAAGTATTTTTGTGTTAGAATAACTTGATGTTGACTCAATGTACCACGCTACTAACATCAAGATAAACGGAAATTTTCTCCGGTTTTAAACGGTTACCATGAGCCGTCAAACATCCCGCTAGAGCGGAGATCGTCAATTGGTAGTGGAAAAAAAAAATTTATATGCAGTTTTCGATGTATGTTGTAAATTCGGACGCTAAATTGATTGGAATGTTTTTCAACATTCCGATTTCAAGAGCGAAGTATGGTTAAACTGTAAATATACTTTTCTAAGCCCGGGGCCATTCCCACGGCAGGGGGGTTATGACAACGAAAACATAACTTTCCTCTTAATTTTCCCTTCACTCAACAACGAAGATTTTTGGATTCTTTGAAGATTCTCACTTCTGAGACTTCGAAAAACAAATTAATTGTTATTCGTTATCCGTATCTGTAATCACAAAAAAGTATTAGTTAATCTCAATTACTTTAAAAGCATTCGCTGAAAAGTACTCGTTAATCACTAACACGTTTGTAATTGTTAATCGTTTTGCCAACGAATAACGATTGCTTCAAAAGTAATCGGTATTAACGCCCATCTTCGTTCTATAGTACTAAAAACATAAAATTAAAAACAAATATCGCACATTGGAAATAATACTGATTTCGTTCAAGTCCGAAACGTTAATTTTGAGTTAAAAGGGTGTTGAACCATAATCTAAATGTAATGGCCTATATGTTGGAAGCTGCGAACTGACTTTTCTATACTTGAACGTTTAATGAATTGAATTTTCGTTAAAAGTTAATGTATTTCATCATTTTTCAGTTCTATTAAACATTGATCATGTTAGGTAGTCCTCACTGAACGGTTCGAGATGAAGTCCGACTCCTCTTGTATGTATGAGTGTGGTATCCATGTGGATTTGTTTCACCATCAGACGGCGTAATAAAGATAAACTTCTAGTCGTAGCTACATCGGATAGGATCCGAGAAACGGGTTGTAAATCTTCATTTTGAAAACTCTCTCTTTACTAGCGTACTACAACGGCTGATAGGGCCGTTATAAAAGGCGGGAAGTCCTGAGGGAGTGATTCCACAGAACCCAATGGTCAAAAGGCTCTAACGGCTCGAGGGCTGCGATACAAAGCTGGTTAGATTTACCACTGATTGCCTGTATGTTTATGGAAATCTGGGGTACACCTCTTGCTCCTTGATTGGGGCTCCCATGGCAAACTCAATTAATGGTCTATGTCACGTGTTGAACTAGGAGGTCGGAAAACGTGGTAAGCGGCCAAACAGTGTGATATGTGCTATTCAACAACAATAGTGAACCCCTGCTTGAGAAGTAATTTTTGACGAATGATTAATAGCTCATTTTACGTTTTATCCAAAGGCTGGGACTAATTTTTGGCTAGGGTTGTTCCAATTGAAAAGGAAATAGTGAATTGTGAAGGAAAATAAAATTGCGTACTGTTACATTTTTCGTTTCAGTATTTTACAAAACAAATCGAGGCAATTACCGTATGAAATATGTGGGACCCGATTATAGTAAGTATGAAGATTGAAAAAAAAAGTTGAGTGGGTCGGATCTTGGAGTTCATAGACGTAATAAAATTTTTAAAAATCAGAAAGCGGCATAAAATCAGAAATCCCTGAAAGCAGTCGTGCAATTTTAGATAACTCTCCGTTTAGCTGTGGATTTGGAATAAAAATCTTCCGACAACCTGATGGAAACTAGACAAAGTTGCCTACTCAGAAGATGTCTGTTTTAATCAGAGATGGGCTTATTCATAATCATGAATATGAACATGAATAAAATGATATTGTAATTTTGTGATTATAATGCTGAATACGATCATCAATATGGCGGCGATTACAGTCATATTCACAAATTTTCTTTTTCAATATTTTTCTCGCCTTTTCGTTGAAAGTTTAAATTATTCTGTAGTCATTTTCTGGAAACACATTTTTTTGTTATTTTCTGGAAAATCATTAGTTTGTGGTTTTATTCTCAAAATACGTATTTTTGTTTTCATTTTTGAAAAAAAAAATCAGAGCTGCCCTATAGAAGTAGGGCATCACTAGAGGTGAACACCACAAACAAATGGTAAGTTTCTACGAATATCATTAAACTTTTTTTTGATTTTCTAGGAAACATCAAAAAATAAGATTTTCGCGAAAATGAAAAAATAACAATAATTGTGAATACCGATAAAATCACAGTAAATTTGTTAATAGCGATAAAATCGTATTCAATTATTGCATAAAATTGTAATCATATCCATATTCGTATTCATGACCGTATCCATAATCATTATCACCAAAGTTCGAATTATGATTCAATTCATGTTCACATCCATGATTATTACCATGCCTATCTCTGGTAGCAATGTTGAGAGCCAAGGAACATTCAAGACGCAGTGCAGGTTACGAACGTTCCAACCTTTCTCAATTGCTCATTTTTGGTCATTTCGAACATGAAAATTCCTTAAAATGGATTTTTAAATTATAATTTTCAAGGTTTCGTTAGTACATTATCATTCAAATCATTGTTGATGTCAGAATGGTTTATTATGTTTCATTAAAAAACTCCTCTACCTACCTGGAGCAGACTTTTACAAACGTGTCGAGGAAAAAATAACATTTGCAAATCAATTTCTCCTCATTTAACGTTTTCTCGGATCATCCAAAACTAGTGGGAGCCTATTCTTTCAATCACCTTCAAAATCGCATGAAGGATCCTCCCATTCGATCCTCTAATAACGATCCAGTGAAGAACTACCTATATTCTTTCAATGAATTTTTTAAATTAAGAATTATGCTGCCTTTTTAAATTGAATTTTATGAATCTAGTTCAATGTTACGTGTAGCACACAAATTCGCACACTTTTTTCAGTTATTGCTTCGTATTGCCTATTACTAATAAAAATCGAATCCGTTTTGGTGCAATAATGTCCACGTTGTACCTTTCTTTAATATCAAGTTTAAATTATATTTAATTAATAGAAAGTGACTTAGAGGAGAAAATTGTAGAAAGAACTGGTACCTACGGAAAAATTTGTATTTTCCTTTGAATCTTTTGCAAACCTACCAAACGGAAGAGAATTATTATTTTTTCTTGATCGAAGTTCTACCAGTTCATCCAATAATAAGTGTATAATGTTAGTGAAGAAACATGACTCTTATCAATAGTTTAAACAACACTACAGAATATTTGTATGAGAAAATATAAGAAGACAAAGTGCATAATATTAGTTCTTCTTCATTTTCAGAAGCCGATTACACACTCGATGACTCGTTTTGGAATGAAGAAAATCCCGTGGGTGAGTGAATACGGTTTTTCAAGAATAAATATGGAAAATTGTATCTATAGTTTGTGTATCAACTAAACGCTAATGTGTTTATGAAGTTTCCTCTATCAATGAGGAGTGGGTCAGACTGCGATAAAATAGAGGGAAGCAAATGTCATTTCGTACCTGTACGAAATCAGTTTACATCCTGCGGGTAGTTTGATTCGATTGAAAGGACAGAAGGCAAAATTTCCCGCTTATAAGATGTCTCTAGGTTGGTTTTCAGCGAGCGAAATTCGTGACATTTGGCAACAGTACCACCAACAAAATGTTAATTGGTTCTATCAAACAAATTTGAAACAAAATTAAAGCAATGCTGAGCTCTACCTGTGTAATTCACGTTTTTGTCTTGGAAAATCTGAACTGCATCTAGTTGTTATGTATGTATGATGTCAAATTGTAGAATTCTTCTCATTGTCGACCGTCATCGTTATGTAGCCTTTATGTGCGTGATGGGGTAGTACTAAAGTGGTGCTCCATGAGTTTGTGGAGGTTCAGATGTGATCTAAGAAGTCATTGAAAAATGTACAAAATTGTCAAAAAACATATCGTGTCGATAAATCGAATCCCCACTTTACCCTAGGTTTTGCCATTTGGAGATTTTCCATACATCATAAACATGTGAGGATAATTGGTGGCAATGATCATATACATATTGACGGTACGTTACCGAACGCATCCGTTTTTTAAACCGCTTCTAGAAAGTGCACATTATACCGTTCAAAGCGACGAATAATTTCCCGCTGAAGAGATACAACGGTTATTCAAATGGACCCACAATTCCGCCCTTCCTCTGGTCTGAGGCAGCTGAAAGCACTTAAGGAAATGAGAAGGTGCCTCTTATCCCGACCGAACGTTTCATGGTCATAAACATCTTTTTGGAGTTTTCGTCTGTCCCAGTAACCTTATTCCCAATAACATTTGCACAGTTAGAAAGAATGTTCTCGATCACTTACAACAATTCCAACTGGAATCTACAGAGCATTTCAATGAGCGAAATATTGCTTATTGGTTTTGAAGTCTTAAGGAACAACTAATGCGCAGTAAAACTTGATCTACTGTTAAAAACAAACACCAACGATTCTGCTTCTATAATAATATGATAATAATAGTATAGTTATTACACTAGGAGAACCAAAATCCGTAATCGTTCAGCATCTTCTTTTAGTAAGGATTTGTGGTAATTACAAAAAATAATAGAATTATGAGAACAGTTGATATTTTTTTAAATTTCATCAATTGCTGTAGTTTGTTGAAGTAAATGTTTGCAAAACTGTTATTTTTATTTTAGCCTACATATAAATTAGAAAAATATATATGTTTTACGAAACGCATCTATGAATACAATGACTGGTGGGTAGATGCTATTTTGACATAAGATAATTAGTCAGAAGTCGACACGTTAAAGGAGAATCGAACTTTAAGCTTACGTTTCACATAGGGAAATTAGTTTATTCTTATTGCAAACCTATTCATTGAGTGCCCAAGTTCCTTCCAAATGAGCTGGCTTTGCAGCGGGAATTATTGTTCTTCATGGTTCCAATGTGAGAAATAGGAATCGCGAAAAATCCAAATGCTCTAGTGTTTGACACCAGCAATAGGCGTTTTCTTTACCAGTTGAAATGGGTTTTGACTGTTAGCGGTCGACAGAAAGTTTTTCATCATTTCATTGTTTTCACTTTCTTCAACTTCCATCTAAATAAAATGCACTTGCAAACAACTCATTGTTAGTTTCAAATTTCAATTACTAAAGGACGTATAGTAATTTTCATTCCAAGAAAAATATTGCTAGAGAAATATTTTGTATGACACCAATCGCTTTGGACTATTATTACATCATAATACGAAATAATCAATGCTAACCAATCAGTTGCTATCCTCCTCGGACGAAAAGACAGGTAATTTTTTCCTTGTCTTCTTTGAATAGAGAATCTGTCTTCTGCCAGGTCATTTAGGAGCTCTTGTTTTTGGGATTGCGGTTTCCTGGTCTTTCTTCGATTTATTTTCAGTTGCTGCAACAACTCTTTTTCTTATTTCTTCTTCATTCACTCTTCTGCACGCTTTCCCCTGGCCTATTCATCTTCTTGTTTTTTTTTTATTGCTTACTTCTTATGGTACTTTTGCCAACTTTCTGATATTACAACATTAAGAAACATTTTGACTTTTTCTGCAGCAGCTCAATCGTTTTAGGAAAAAATTGGAATAACTTGAAGCTACTACGAACTTGAATGGAAGCCTCCTTTGTATTCTCAATACCAGCTTTGGTGCCTATGTAATTACTGATAACTTCATGGAGTTAAATAAATAATAAAAGTTACGATCAAAATTAATATTAACTGACATTTTTCGAAATTGTTATTAACATCAATTCACAAAATTCCTGGCGAAAATAACTTTTTCGACTTCACATTGTATTGCAGAAGATCTTTTTAGCCGCTTTTCGTCTATGTCAGTTGTAGTAAACTCAATTCATAGAGGCTATGGAGCAACTTATCAAAAAAGTCAGTCCAACTTTATTACGGAAGTAAAAAACGTTATCAGCCGCCAATGGCACATGAACGATTTGTTGGAGGTCATCTAATTTATGAACAGTACCTAATAATTGGCTGAGGGTGTGGCCTGGCTCTCACTATGCCACACTCCAAGTTCCCTTATCATATTATGGAGATATACTGGGGAACTGGCCGCGTGCCTCGAGGGTGAAAGGCGGTAGCGGGGAGAAGCGATCGACCTGAGGTCTCAAGGGCCTCGTTGAGCTCCGTTCCCCATCCTGGCAATGGTGGTCGTCACGGATACCAAATCTGAAGAGAACTGGAGGGAATCCGGTAGTACTTATGGCTTATCTTGCTAGGCCGAACTGGCTGCTGAGGAAGCTGAGAAGTAATTGGTGGCAAGGGAAAATAGTAGCAGGGAGTCTGAAAAGCTGAAGAGTAAGAAACTGACATCTCAATAGTTAAAGTCGCACAGTCTAATGAAGCACCGGCGGTGTGTGAAATAATGTGAAGAGCAATGGACAAAATGTTCAACTAAGTAGTGAAAATTGATACTTAGTGCATAAAATGCTTGTATGATCTAGCTATTTAGCATTAATTTAATGATTTTCGTTGCGCTCAACATCAATAGCAAGCGGAGAAACTATGAAATGATCAGAATGTTTGAGAAAACGCAAGGCACAACTTACATGTGATTGTAGAGGAGGAAAATTAGCCAAGACGTGCAATTTATAACATGTCAGCGCCTTCAACAGTTAATTGAGCTCAGTTTTCCATGAGCATACGATATGTATTTAATACTATAAGTAATATCTATGTTATTTAAATATTATATACTTACAAGAAACTGTGTTCAGCCAGAGTCGGCAGTAACGAAAACTTACAAGAACCGGCCCGAGAACTGATGAAACATCAGTTTTATAAGTTTTGGTTTATAACTGAATAATAAACCATTGTAATCGCTCTTGGAAAAAAATTCTAACCCCCCTGAAAATTCCATGGTTTACGTTTCAAAGGGTGTAGAAATCCGAATCTGCAATAAAAAATTTTCCGTCCGTACGCTGTACGCACGATTTCTCCCAAACGGCTGGAGCAAAAAATCTGAAATTTTCAAGAAAAATCCATGTTGGTCCGACGACGCCCCAATTCTTGAGCCAGCTCTCTCACTTAATTTAAAGTACCCTTTTAGGGTTGTCGAAGTTTTATAAAATCCCTAAAAACCTCGAAAAAAGTCAAGGCGGCCTAAATTTGGACAATTTTTGAAGAACTTTCCATGAGGAATCGAATGAGCCCCTCCCCAGGTCCGTAGCTCAAACCATTCCCGACGTATGGCCCGATTTATGGTGCAAACATTTGCATCCACATTCACTACATCACTAGGTTACTGCGATCAAGACAAAAACAACAGTTTTTTTGTTTTGTTTGAATGTGGATCCTGGAGTGAACTCCTAAAAGGGTTTATAGCCGATACACGGGTTGAAGCATTCTGATACGCAAGCTCCGTCTTAAGAAATTTAAAATTTTCAAATAGAATATTTCTACTAAGCTTTGGATTGTGCGTGTTTCACAGGTGATAGAGTGATTATTGAATTTCAGGAGGCACACAAATATGATCAACTGATCAATCCAAATAGGTATTTTGGTTGAGAACCGACTTACGTGCTCTATGCATATCTCGTGAAATTACCTATTTTGAATTTGACAAACATTTGTGTACTGTTTTGAGGAAATAGGGTGTAACGTAATTCAGATAGATAATGCTAGCGTACATTTTATTGAATATAGTTTTCCTATTTTTACTATAGGTATGTCTACATAAAAAATATATCAAATTCACAACTAGGCGGACTAAAGGGACTTATTTTTTAGTAGCTGTAGCTCATGCAACTTTCTTCCGAAGGTATCTTGTTTCCTGGAACAAAACGACTTTAAAAGTCGCTCCCGAAGTAGTTTATTACTTCCTGATGTAAGAGATAACGCCCGGGGGTGAACCTCGGTGTTTTCTTGGTTTAATTTAATGGAGGGGAAAAAGAGGCGAGTTTCCTTAAAAGAAGCAGTTACTCAAGAGTTGGGTCGGTTTAGTATCCTGGCGGAGGAAATGTATCCTAAGGCTGACTCGAAACCGTCGTTAGGAAAAAAGATAGTTGGACGCGACGGTAAAGCTTGCAAGTCAAGAGTAGTATTTCACAATGTGGTTGAATTGCCGGGAGTAGCACACAGCTGACGAATGTGGGTAAAACACGGGAGCGAGAACGAAACAATTTTTTGTGTTGGAAATACAAACCATTCTTGGAACCTCTTGTGTTTGAAAGCTTCATCATTAGTTCACATTACTGTAAATATTGGTCGAATATAATTAGTCGATACTTGGCTGACCCGTTTCCTCTATTAAAATGAATCAATTTCAGCTAGAAGATGTGATGTGAAGTTGATATGTTCAGAAATAATTTATTTTTTGAAATAGACGTGTTTATTGGCTGAGATACGTAAGTTACTAAAATTTATACAGTAAAACTTTATGAATTATTTGTACTATTTCCGTACTACATAACTCTCCAACGCGGATCTCCGGAATAGCACAGCTGGACTATATTTTCACAGATAATTCTTCCTAAGTATACTCGTAAGCACACGTACAAATCTTACCGAACTTTAACAAAATAAAATACATATAAGAAACACAAGTATGATTTTGGTTGATCTCCTCAACTGAATTCATGTTTGGTAGATGGCATTATCGATAGTATACATTTATAATCTACAGTGCTACCTGGGCCTCCCCAGCTACACGGTCTAACACAAACCTGTCGTTGAACGTTATGGCTCAGTTGCCCGACCGTCTACCTCACCGATTCCACGAATAGTGGACGAACGGATGATCGCACAGCAATCGGAGTGATTGCAGACGATTCACGTAACTATTTTCTATGTGAATGAAAAAATTGAAGAAAAAAAAAACGCTACAAATTATTATACAGAGGTTAATTATGTCTGTATTAGAATATCGCCTCTAAGAAATGTGGCACATCAACTCTTTACGTCGTACCTGGTATCTCAATTAGGAACAAAATTACCAGCATCCAGAGTCTTTCCCCTGATCAGTGTGTCTCCACACCTTGTAATTGACTTCTAGATGACCCAAAGAGAGTCAGATGAATTTCTTTTAAAAATAACTCTGTACACAGGAACTTTCACGAGTCTCAATTTATGAAACAGAAACTGATGTCAAGATGTCAACATACAATGCTGTAATATACCTAGAGTATATGTCGGCATGATGTATACAAAAACGCTGCAAATTCTTTCACTGGGGTTTATTATTCAATTGGCTTGCGTTCATGATTTGAATTTCTACTAAGCTTTGGAGTGCGTGTTTCGCAGGATAGAGCGATTATTGAATTTCAGGAGGCACACAAATATGATCAACTGATCAATCCAAATAGGTATTTTGGTTGAGAACCGATTTACGTGCTCTATGCATATCTCCTGAAATTCAATAATCGCTGTAAAACACGCACACCAAAGCTCAATAGAAATTCAAATCATGAACGCAAGCCAATTGAATAATAAGCACAGTGAAAATGCAGCGTTTTTATTGAACCTCAATACCCCCCCGCAATAAAACATCTATAATTTATCAAGTCCTTTAACACTCGTATTGCGTTAAAACTTAGCCAAATCCAAATTTAAACGATGTAGCCAAAGGTAAACTGATGTAGAGGAGGCACACAAATATCATCAACTGATTAATACAAATAGGGGTTTTGGTTGAGAACCGATTTACGTGGTCTACGCATATATCTGAAATTCAATAATCGCTCCATCACCTGTAAAACACGCACACTCCGAAGCTTAGTAAGATTCAAATCATGAACGCATGTCAATTGAATAATAAACAACAGAGAAAGAATACTTATTTACCCCACTCATAATATTGAATTATAAACCCCAGTGATAATATTGAATGATATTTACCTATATATTATCAGCATTTCACGCATATCAGAATGCTTCAACCCGTGTATCGGCTATAAACTACAAGTAACCGCATCGGCTATCACTCCAGTATCCACAATCACTACAACTCGACGCTGTCGGCATCACTAGGTTACAAACAAACAATAATAAACCAAAAAACGCAAATGTTGGCACCATAAATCGGGCCCATACATCGGGAATGGTTTGACCTACGGACGTGGGGAGAGTCTCATTCGACTCCTCATGGTATGTTCTTCAAATAGGTAAATATTCAGGCCGATTCGACTTGTTTTGAGGTTTTTAGGGGTTTTACAAAAACAGCCCTTAAAGGGCACTTTAAATTGAGTGAGAGAGCTGGCTCAATTAATTGGGGCGTCGTCGGACCAAGATGGATTTTTCCTGAAAATTTCAGATCTTTTGCTCCAGCCGTTTGGGAGAAATCGTGCTTACGGCGTACGGCGGACGTACGGAAAATTTTTTATTGCAGATTCGGATTCTACACCCTTTGAAACGTAAACCATGAAATTTTCAGGGGGAGTTAGACTTTATTTGTTCCAAAGCGATTACAATGGTTTATTAGATATTGAGTAATAAACCAAAATGGAACAACTAAAATTGAACAGTAAAAAATACAGCTGTCTAAGTAGACTTTACTTGTTCCCGACTATTTAAATAGGAAATAACTCGATCGGAGGCGACGATACGACCATCATATCACACTATGTAAAGACGAGCTTATCAGAGTATATCGACGTTTCAGGGGGTGGTAACGCTGGGCGGGTGGAAGTCTCGCCCCCGTCTCCCAGGGCAACCGACCTGATCCCCCCCCCCCGCCAGTGAAGGTGAAGCGTCTCCCACAAGCGACGTGGTCCTCTCCTCGGGGATTTGGGATATACGATTTTTTGACTTTGCAAATTGTTATTATACTCCCTCATTGTGTTATTCACCTATTTCTTTTTAACCTGCGTAGCAGGGCCATTACAGTAGTATGTTTATACAATTAATATACCTACACTAAAAATAAACTTCAACTAAGATGATAAACTACCAATATTTTTTCTGCCAATCATTTGTATAATAAAATAATATAGACATATATTATTCGTTGGATTGCAAGCTTTGCGTTGTTCTATTTCCTTGATTTTTTTAAGATCAATTTGGTTAGTTAGCATTTGATATATAGGAGGTTAATATTTTTTTCAAATTTTAATTTGGTTGGGAAAGTAATAATTTGGATGGGAAAAGTATTAATTTGGATGGGAAAAGTATTAATTTGCTTGGGAAAAGTATTAATTTGACTGGGAAAAGTATTAATTTGAATGGAAAAAGTACCTATTAAGTTTATTGGGAAAAGTATCAATTGGGGAAAGTATTAATTTGACTGGGAAAAGCTATAATGAGCGGATTATCATCAATCATCTTATAGACTTGCTGGCAATTCAGTAGGCGAATAAAATCACCACAAAGGTAAAGCGGCCCACACACTATCCAACCGTCGGCCGAGATTCGGTGGTGGGGGGTGCCGAAAGACGACCCCCTCTCCGCACTCGCACCTGAGTTGGGCGGTGTGTGGAAGAGACCCAACCGTCTGGCCCATTGGATGACTAGAACCACCCGACATCAAGCGGTCGGTTCCCCCCACCTTCAGTCCCGATTGTCGGCGGTCGGTTGGATAGTGTGTGGGCCGCTTAACATCAACGAAGAACGGTAAATCTCGACAGAAGCAGGTTATCCTACAAAGTGCGATAGCGCGGCGAGAAAGCGATTCTAAAGTCAAACCACGCGGCACGAGGGCTTGCCGTGACAAACGTGCTGACTAGCGCGGTGCCGCGCTTTTACGTATGACAATTCCATAGAACAGCACAGTTTGATCGCTTATAGAACAGATCGCGTTGGTGGCCCGCGCGCTCGGGTTCGTTTCACACGTATGACCCTGACGCGTCCGCGGCTGGCGACTTCTTCATGTAGGTACACACGCAGGACTGTGTGTGTGGACTGTGTGGTTTCGCGCCGCGCTGTGGGAGAGTGCTCTCTCAAGAGGCGCGGCGTGGCAGGCGGCCAGCGGCCCTGTACCTAGGACTCAGCTTCAGTTTCTATCATCAGCATCATCATCATCATCAAACTATCTAAAGACGAAAATATCAGAGTGGGTAAGTAGGTAGGCATATCCCCTTTTCAGAGGGTGGTAACGCTGGGCGGGTGGTGTTCTCCCCCTTACCCCCACCCAACCCGGCAGAGCGTCTCCCAGGACTTGGGACGTACGATTTTTTGACTTAGCATATTGTTATTATATTGCTATTATATTGTTATTATATTGAATATTGTTGTGTTATTCACCTATTTCTCTTTAACCTGCGTAGCAGGGCCATTAAACTAGTTAAATATACAAATTTTGTAATGCATCGATCTTGAAAGCGCCAACAGTCACTATTAGCAATCGCTCGTTTAAAGACTAAAGTGCGATTAGTGAGCGTATGGATGATCGTACTGCTAAGCGAGTGGCCTCATTCAATGTACAGAGCTAAATCTGAATCTAACCAAAACTACCCTCTTCGAAATTTTTTTACATCTCGATTTATTATAGATTAATCCTCAAATATAATTTCTCGGGGAAATTTCGGATCGATGTATGATTTTTTAGCCAAATTTCGTAGACTTCGGTTCAGTAGTTTCGGTGTAATGCTTTGGTCAGCGGACAGTTCACGGCGGACGAAAGTTTTAAGGGGGTTAACAATTCTTTTGAGGGGGTTAAAGTTTTCGATATTCAGATTATTTACATTTCAGTCGTTTAATCGAGATTGACTGAGATCGATGCCAGGAATTTGGGCCCAACTATACCCCAAATGTGATTTTGACCCGTGTTTCTACTACTTCGTTTAAATACGTTTAATACGTCGTATTGAAGATCGAGAACTTGTGTACGAGTATCTTTGTGTCTGCAAATCCTTCCAAGAACTGTGCACTCCCCACCAATATTGATTGTATTTTCTGAGAATATGTTTACCAACCAGATTGCAGAATGCCCGTCACAGTTTTTGTCGGCCACGAATCAATATTTCATTCTGCGCATTCTAATGCGTGAAATTCGTCGTATATCATTTTCTCACGTCTTAATCTTCCAACGAGAACATAACCGTAGGTACCAATAGCAGGTGCTCCGAAATGCGAAATTCATTAAGCCCCGTTCTCTCCGTCCTCTCGGTTGGATCAGACCCAAATCTAGAGGGATGGTAGGGAATGACGATTTGATTACTTCATACGATTCTCATTCATTCATTCAATACCAATTTCAACATAATCATATTGCTGACAATAGCGGCTCATATGAGAACCTCCAATTTCAGTAACAACTACAGTTTTTATCTGATTAAGGTTGAAGCTGAAGATAATTATCAATGAACTTCGTTTCTCCATAACGATCGGTAGCTTTTGCACATAAGCGTTACAAACAAAAAACTTGGTTCTCTTGTTTCCCAGTTACCAAACCGATGTGGAGCCATCTTCTCTCTGTGCATCCATTAGACCTCCCTTCCGACTTAGGCATTGCTGTTCTACGGCAATGTCAACAGATAACTTACTTCTCTACATAAAGATGCACATTAAACTGTGCAGGACCTGATAATATGTGTGTATGTCCACTATTTTTTATGTTCTGGTAACGATAACTCAAAATCAAGTCGACTTTAGGTCAATGCAGTGACTCCGTTCATATCGGTTCCCCATTTAAGAAACGCACGGTACAAATGTACAATAACTGGTTTTTCTAATAGTAACGGTTGCTAAGTATGACGCACAGCACTGTCCTGAGAATCAAACTCTGTGCACCAAATTCGGTCATGTTGCTAAGTAAGAGAAAGCGGTCTCCCCTCTAACATCATAATAATCAGCTGCTTTATTACATAATTATCGTCTGTTCTACCAATCATATGTTTCACCGCCATTTAAACATTCTAATTAAATACACCATGCATGATGAACCATGCATCCATGATGATGAGTGTTTATCCTCATAAAGCAATTTTCAACGTATATGTTGTGTTTCGGAAAATGTATAAGTATAAGGATACGGCAAGCTGTCCTCACCAACTACGAGTGGAATATAACTTTACAACGAAACTGAGCTTTTTCATTAAACGTAATTTCGTTCTATCTGAAGACAAAACCTTCCCTCAAAAGAGAAAACTGGAGTCACAAGACAAAATGACTCCTTGCCCTTAATAACCGTCGAATGACTTCTTTAATGCAAAATAACTGTGGCGCGGCAAAAGGTGAAGAGAAGTTAGAAAGGACTCGTTGGACGATCAAAGAAAACAACCTGCCTGACAAGTAGGTCGTAACGTCGCCAAGTATACTTGCCTACGAGTACCGAACCCAATTTTTTACCAGTTTGATACCACCTGGATCCGAAGGAACAGAAAATTTAATTTTGGTACAACATGATAATTTTCCAATAGCTGATGATCGATTTATTCTGGGCTTTGCACGTCATGCTCAAAATTTGTTTATTCTACATGGAAGCTTCTCGTGATTTTTGATTTAAAACTGCGGAACAGGAATACACAAAGAGAGATTACATATAGATAACACAGAAGGATAAAAAAGATTGACTGAACAAACAACTGAGGAGGATGCTGGATCTTCTTTACATTTAAAATATATTGGAATTAAAGTTGATCTCAATGAATATATTTCATTTGAAGATTTTTGAGCAAACATAGACCACACCACCGACATGGGTAAGAAGGAACAAATAATTAATGAGTTTAACAGAAAACGCTGCAAAATATTACATGTAGGTTAGTTATTTTTGTATTAGAATAACCCTTCTACATCAATAACTGATCTGCGTACTTTCTGCTCTGGGTAGCATTAACAAGAGCCACATTTACATCAGCACATCAGATCGTTTAAGAACGAAATTAGGCACAAGAGCCTTCAGCTGATCACAAACCTCCATACTTTATGATTGACTTCTAGATGTTCAAAGAAAGTAGGATGACTTCTGTAGTATAACTCCGTGAACACTGACCTCCACTAGAACTTAGTATGAAGCAGAAGCTGTCATGAAAAGTTATAGCTCATGAAGCCCTGGACCATGATCATTCCACATCCTACAGCATGTTACGCTAGAAAGCCCTTGAGTTACCTCAATTCATCATACTACTATTCAAATTTTACCTTTCCAGGTTGCTGAGGACAAAAAATAGCTCTTGGGCTCACTCAGCTGATTTCAGATGTCCCACAGATCCTACAATTCAAATTTCTATGATCAAAGTTGATTCCGGCAGAAACGATACATTAATACCAGATTTATTGTCACAAAACCTAGTTTTGGAATACTCTGAGAATGAGGATTACAATAAGGCTGAGAACTTAGTGCAACTTTGAAAAATTTTAGGTCAGTGGATACTCTAACGGAGCTGCATAAAAAGCAGAGGCTTGACAATCATCACTTCAGCAGCAGGCGCGGTATATCCAGATATTTACGTGAGAAAATATTGGAAATTTTCGGTAATAAGTTTAAGCGCTTTTGCGTTATTTGCACACACGTTATGAAGACACCGTTACAGCTACGTATTTTTGTCATTTTTCGAAGCCTACTGCACCTAAGAAGTTGGGTTTAGGTAGTTCAGTTTTGGACGAGGTTGAAATTATACGCTTGACGGAGGAGAAGAATTTTCTAATCAAAACATGTATAATGGCCAATAATGATGGCGTAGGTAAATGTAGGTTATTCACTAATTAACACCATGGTGGGATCATATGTCAGACAACCCAAATTAAATTACCCAATCCCCGGTTATAAAATTTGTATTTTACTTATTCTTGATTATTTATTAATCAAGAAACTGCATTACATTCATGCATTTTTTATTAGGAAATCCTCGGAAGAAAGGCTTTGTCAGTAGAGAGACGCCTATTACAATTGATTCACGGGGTATTTTTGTCGACCCTGCCCTGCCCGCGATTTTCAACAGATTTTAATTACTATTTTTTTGTTCTATCCCAATTTTACTCTAGTTGTACAACAAACACCTGAATTTTTACTTTTGTTGACAGGAGGAGGCAGTAGCTAATCCTACAAGCTGGAATCCTCGATGGATTCATGTTTCTCTTTCCGTTCAATTAAGATTTTGGTTTTGAAAATGTTTTAGCACATTCAATTTTTGTTTTAAAATGGGGTACATTGAGAGGGTGATAGTGATAAATCGTTATTTGTTCAATATTTTCATTTGATTTTATTGACTGTTTTAAAAAACATTTTTTCGACCAATATTTGTTTAGTCGCGCAACTGACGTCCGAAATTTTGAATTTTCAGTCCGGAGGGGGAATGGAGGTGGTAAAATCAATCCATTCATGAGCAGCACATATATCCGATTTTCTCAATTCATTTTTGTTCGATTAAGAATTTTTTTATCATTATTAATATACAAATATTTTTGTTCATCTCCAATTTTTTTCCAATTAATCTCTTTTGTTCGATTAACTTCAGAAAGTTACGATTTGATGTCAGGAAGGAGGATGGAGAGGATAATGGCAAACCGATTCTAGCGCTGCTCCTAACTACTAAAATTCTCAGCCGATTTTAGTCATTTTAAAATTTTGGCCCGATTAAGAATTTGGTCGAGTCCTCAACAATATTTATCAGTTTGATCATAGGAAAACCAGACTTATTGGCATTCCTGTAATGCATGCATGACTAACCAATATTATTTACTATGTATGAGTGGGTGTTTTGAAGGGGTGTTAAGAATTTCATTTTTAGCGACTATTGACAGTTTTATAAGGCAATTACTCGTGAGCGCTCCGTTTGCGTTCTTTGAGACTTGTCTCATGATTTAAACGTTTTTCCCTTCGCACGTTTTCCGCCGTCCCACCGCACACCTAAATCCCAAGAACCGAAACTCCGAACTTTTCCTTGCACCCCCACCCAACTAAAGGTGCTCCAGTGACAGCCCTTATCGCCTCCAGCATGATTCATTACTTTTGCGGTTCCCTTCTTCCAACCGTAGTATTATTGCTCAGGCGAAGCGAGCCATGGTCTTCGATTTTCAGTAACTTCTTGATATTATATATAACGTGCAGGGTCGTAACTTACCTTCGGTTTTTTCCGGATTGGAAAGACCAAACAAGTTCGGTGTAAATAAAAAAGTGATTGATTTAGTCCATTTCCCTACTCGCTACCGTCTTTCTGCACATCATATTTTGTGGCTCCATCCCTTTGGAACCTAACAGTCGTCAGTGTCATGAATGTGATGTAATGTATGGTAGGCTTCTTTCAGGTTTTTGAAATTCCATTCCTGCATTCAAATCATGGACGTGTTTATTTCTTCATCTAATGACAGATGCCTATGGGTAGGTATATTATTTTGGTAGGTTACCGAATAATAGATCATTTTGTTGGATGCACAATCTATAATAAATTATTTCATCGCTTACAAAAAATCATTTATCATAAATCTGTTACGACTCTGCCTCTCAGTACCATCATAAAATGTGAGATACTCTTACTTGTGAAATGCAACAACGAAATATTCACGATTTTACTGAAAATGACTTCACTCAAAGAAAACAGACCTACTTCGTGCAATGGAAAAGACGTGCTATAGAGACAGAAATTGTATGTTTGAGGGTGGATCGGAGCGACATCTTCCTTGTTATTTTTATGATGTTCTGTGTCTGTTGGGTAACATCATTTGTCAACACACCAACGTCATCAATACTTTAATCAGTGTTAACAACGATTAAGTGAATAATAATTAAATGAAATACGACACTGTATTGCGGGTCTATCACGCCTATTGTGTCGCGCGATCGGACCACTTGATCCTCAAAAATCGGTGCTGGATCGATTTTGCATGAGCAGACCAAAGAATTGATTTCTGAGCGGTTAACCCAGTGGGCGCCATGTGACGCGTAATCCACACATTTGCCAAAAATTGGACCAGAATCGGGTGAAAACCGTCAGAATTAGGATTTTTTTCAGGGAATAATAAGTCGAGATAAGTTGAAACAAGTTGAAATAATTTCATAGTAATTGATAACTCTTAAACTGTAATTGACTGCCTGACTAGCCTTTTCACCACTTTTGGTTTACCTTCCTACGTGCACACTGACCGAGGAACCTCATTCACATCAAAAGAGCTGCAGGACTTTCTTATACCCGAGGGGTGGCCACTTCCATGTCGGCCCCTTATAACCCCACAGGAAACGGCTAAATCGAGAGACAAAATGGCATTATCTGGCGCACTGTGTCACTTGCTCTCAAACACAGGAAATTGGACCCTTCTGACTGGGAATCGTTGCTTCCAGACGCGCTGCATTCCATCCGTTCCCTACTATGCACGGCAACAAACGAAACGCCTCACGAGAGGATGTTCCGCCACAACAGAAGATCGGCTAATGGTACTTCGCTTCCGACTTGGCTTTCACCATCAAACAAAGCGCTGATGAAGAAGCACGTACGATTTAGTAAGTGCGATCCACTGGTCGAGGAAGTCTACATTCTGGAAGTCAACCCACAGTATGCCAGGGTTCGCCTTGATGACGGACGGGAGACGACGGTGTCATTGAAACACCTGGCACCTCATGGTGGTACGACAATGGTGGCAGAATAGGAAGAAAATCAGCAACAACATGACGGCGTCTTGGAACAAGAAGAAAATCACCAAGATCAAGAGGGTACACCACAACCGACAGAGACAAATCTGCGCCGTTCCACAAGAGAGCGATATATGCCTGCCCGTTTAAAAGACTATGAACTAAAATTTTAAAAAGGATGGAAGAATGTCATGATTCATCCAGTTATTATAACAACGGTCATCTGTTCTTAGCTTATTTGGAAACACATGTTTGTACTCATTCCATTTCGTAATTACCTTGATATCATTTATTGTGACTAATCAAGCCTAATTTGCAAAGGTTTTTACTACAGTTATTAGATCATGCTTCCCCGATTTCCCTGAAAATTCGAGCGCCGTTGGATCTTCAGAACCTGAGAAAATGATATTTGGTGGATTTACGTTAGCGCATGCGGAGAGTTAGTATTACTTTGTGAGCAATAGCTCTTGTAGGGATCATCGGCAACCTAACCCTCACATACTCTGAAAATGTTATGCGGATTGTCTAGAGTTGAAGTTATACTTGTTACAAGGATTTCACGTTCAAACGTACGGAGTAGAAAGTAATTATCAGAATAAGTGTCCCCCGACGACCATGAAAATTTGTGCGCGATCGGACAACAAAGTAGAACCTGAGAAAATGTTGATTGTTGGAGTTCACATTTGCGCATGCGGAGAGCTGAGTATTGATTCATGAGCAATAAAAGTCATGGGGGATTCTCGACCGTCTAACCCGCACATTCTCTGTAAATTTCATCAAGATCGGTTGAAAACTGTAGGAATGAAGCTTGTTCAATGATCTGCGGACACACACACAGAGACTTGAAACGAAAGTTGTTCAGAAAGATCTAAAATGCAAAACGAGAGGGGTAATTTTCGATTCGGGGAAAAAATTCCGTCTCCCGAAAGTGAAAACAAAGCTTCTTCTACCTATAGGTAGACTTGGAAGCAAAATCATTGAAATCAGATGAAAGTATTGAAGATATAACAATTTATCTCTTTACCCTCACCATTCAACCTCCTCCTCAATGAAATTCAAAAGTAGTGAAATTTGTGTAAAAACTATACCGAATTCTCAGTTTGTTCAAGGAAATAGATAAAAGATACGGACGAACATTGTTGTTTCAGCGGCGATTTAATGAATTGGCTATCCCTCCTCCATTCACCATCCTAATAGCAAATGCAGTATGTTTTCCTGTTAATTACGATATGATCCTTTGGATATCATGTAAAATGAATAGGTAAAATTCAATTACGATATGGAACAATAAAACTTGATTCTGAAGACTTACCTCAACGATTGTGGGAATCAATAACGGATGAGCTACTAACGGCAGCCATGATTATTAAAACCTTTGATTGCCTTTCCGATTATTTGTTGTTGCTTTTCTCCTGATAAACAAAGGGAACCATATTACTGTACGTGGGGAGAAACCAGCATTTTAGATGATCCCGAAACCTTTATATTTTAATTTCTTTCCAGAACTTTCGGTATTGCTGGATTTTCCGCTTAGTAGTAATCGACAAATATATATTAACCGTACAGTCCCTAATGTATCTCGGGTAAGCCTCTATGAGACGCTTCAAAAAATTTCTTGTTCCCGAGAAATTCCAGCCATTACATTGGGTTTTATTGGACGAGAGAAATATTCTATATTTCAGTGTAACTGATGACCACTTGCATTTGTGATACAGAATAGTTCCAAAAGGATATAACAATGATTTTGCAATCAATCTTCTTCTTGAAAAAGAAAGAAAGTTGTAGGTGACTTTTGACATCCAGACTTTTTCCCTCCAGCGGGCTATAGCTAATGCATCATTCTTTCATTCCTCTCCTTTCATGTAAGAGTACATAACTAACGAAATAAATAAGTTAGTAAAATATAATGAAGTAAATGAACCAGTCAATAACGCCGCCTAGATTCAGAAGGTGTGTTACCACATCCTTGAGCCATCTTACCTTTGGGGTCCCCAAACGTTAAGCCTGGAGGACACTCGTACTCGGGATATGTTCTGCATCCTGCCGCGCAGCATTCGTAAGCCGTCGCATTCGCTTAGCTACCTCGCACATATTGATCAATATCTTCTTCTTGAAGAAAGTTCTTAATTTAATCTAGCGGATCCTTCAAGTGCCTCACTGTCATCAACCAGTCTCCTTATCATCCGCCGGAATGCTCGGAGCTTCAACTTCTTCATTTCCCATCAATGTTGCATCTCTACAAATTTCGGAACATGGTGCCTAAATCAGGATAGGTACCAAAATATTTCTCCTTGTTTTTTTTTTCTGATGATGTCGTTAAGTAATGTTGATGAAAAATATTCACTCAAAGATTTGCCACCACTGTACACACGAATACATCGACGAAAGGCAGGCATGAAAGATGTACATAATGGCTTACAACATAAATTGAGAGAGGGAACGTAATATTGATTTTGGCTAAAGAAGAAAAACAAGTTTTTCTTCCCAAAATGAAAACATTGGCTTAGTTTCCCACAGGTTCGAGAAAAATTAGAAGAACGGACATAAACGAGAACATGGACAACCAGGAATGGGGCTATAAATGTGGTGGTAACGGAGGAAAGATATCATACGTAGTTGAAAATAGTGAACTAAATGGACTTGAATGGTACACGAAACCGTCTGTTCCAAATTCCAACTGAAGTGAAAAAACATCCAATATAACAGATGAAACTGGTAGCCGGAGTGTGTGCCATTTGACTCCGGGAGTCTCGTCCTCACCAAAACTCAACAATATACATTCGTATTAGTCAGCCAGCGGTTTTTAACGCCAGGTATAATATGCGTGTAATGATAGTTTTACGAGTCACTTCACCTAATGGTGAACAGTGCTCATAGGGAACCTGGAGCCTATTCTCCTGGACTTCTTGAGTTTGACTTGGTAGTATGTTGATGTATTGACTGATAGGATGGGAGCAGTAGGGTTTCCCTGTTTGTCTTCGCAACCACCAACTAATGGGTTCCTCCTTGGAAACCACTTCCATTTTCCACTCCCCCCCTCTCTCTCTCCCTCTCTCTCTTTCTCTTTCCCTCTCGCTCTGCGAACATTTTCCAGCTCGAGAGATGGCATTCACTTCTCCATTGTTGTTTCAAAATCATGTCTTTAAGACCCGATTCATTCCTGGTTCAATGTTGTATAACCTGCAGACAAATGAGCTCGACAGGTATAGCGACTCCAATCGAATTTGATGTCTGACTAAACCTGAAGATTCAATAACTAATATTGAATCTGAACAAGTCAAATAAAAAGCATGATTCGAAAATTACTACATAACTGTCGAGATGGGTTGTTTGGGGTCTGATTCATTTTCACACAGGTCCGCTTAAAAAGTGCATTACTTCTTTGGGACATTTATCTGGTACACATCATGGAAAACGGTCAGAGGTTACACGGTCTAAATAGTTGAAGAAATGAACAACAATGCTGAAAATTGTCAGGCAGTAAGCGAGAAAGTTTTGTAATTTATGTATTCCCCAATCAAAATCACGGATCTATTTTTTAGACTCACTCTCAAGTGGACACCTACATTATCTAAGCTCATAGATTATATACGTTGTAATTGATTCCTACATGCCTTGAAATAGCTCCATTAAATGGAGTAATAGTACAAGTACAAATTTTGTACTTCATCTCCTTAGATTGTAAAGTGATGGAATGGTATAGTTGCCCCTTCCATTGAGCAGAATGCGTGTATAATGCTCTGCCACGCTCAGAGAATGACCCAGACGCTTGAAAACGTCTGATTCATCCTCCAAGGCGACGGATTCTAAAATCGGGAAGGGCCAACTAACCATATCAATCACAAAATTGACCAGGAAACGAATTAACCAAAAGAGTGTTTCAGAAGATTGTAATTGACTTCTAGTTATACCAAAGATAGTAGGATAGGAGACCAACTGACATTTAGCCAGGTGAAGTAAAACTCCTAATGATTCCTCGCTAGTGCACAAATTATTTGTATGAAACACGATTTCAAAAAGAACTGTTGGAAAAAAATTGCCTTTGCTATTTTATCAGCTCATTATCATGTACCACGGTATGTTGTACCGTGTTGACTTTTTTTTCTGTTTGTTTTGAAAACAAACGGGTGTTTTCATAAGGTTCATTGAAGATGTCTATTACCGCAAATGTAAAAACATTAAAGATATTTCGATGTTTTAGTTTTTTCTGATTTTTGAATACTTCAGATTTGATTTTACTTTTAGGATTAATAATATTACTGTTATTAGAACATATTATGTTATTACAACTGAGTCACAGACCATTTGTGATGTTTGGCACAAGTTTCATTAGCTTTGGAGTTTCATTAAGTTTCGGAGGAAAGCTCAAGAATGAAAGTGCTTTCCCATTTGATTAGCTGATCCTACGCATCGTCAACCCTCAAAAAATGTTGAGCTATAGTTGACATTTTATACTACAGGTCATTAAAACACACATGTGTCATTGTACTATAGCAAGGATGATGAATTAAAAAAAGTCAAATCGATTATTTCTAATCGAAACAACAACAACTCAAGGGTTTCCAGTACATTAAAAAAAATCAGATCATACAAAAAAGGCGTCAAATTAATATGTACATTTTTATCATTTCCATGTTAGATAGCCCTTCTGTCTTCGGTGAATGTCAAATATCATCGCTGACTGCTAGGAAATCAAAGATTCTATGAGTTTTATTTTCAACCCACCCACTTTTATTCCCTAGGAAGTTTTCACGTCCGATTGAGCACAAAGCAAATGAAACATAAATAAAAAATTGGAGGAATAAATGTCATTGTATTTTTTCCTCGCTTATCACATTATGGAAAACCGATGTTCAATGAATCGGCTGTTTTGCAACTCTGAGAGCCTTCCACCGTCCAGATCTTTTTTCGGAAACTACTGGCAGAATATTAAGGATTAAATTACTAATAGGGCATAGTTGGGACTGGGTTTTTGTCATTTGCTTCTGACAATCACAAATGGTGAAAATATTGTGTAATAATTTTCAGCGTTTTATTATTCCATTTTTTGAAATCTATGTTTCTTGAAACGTAAACTAAACAACTTTTGAGTAGCTGTTGTTGTCGGTCGGCTGCAAAGGTTAACTATTGAAGATGATGAACCAAAAAGTATGCGAGTTTGTTGCTTTATTGATCGGTGCTATCTTGCTCTAAATTATTCTAGAGAGAGCAATAGGCATCAACATTTCAAAGTTAATCAAACAACAAACTAACAAAAATAATCGTGGGTTAAGACAAAAACGTTCGTCTTGGCGTTAGGACAACGACAGTAATTTTGAATCCAAAAGAGTAATAAAGAAGTGCAAAGTGAAATGGAGGGTGGAAATGCGTTTTCTGATATGCTGATTAAGTCGGAGCTCCGAATTACTTCTGTGGGAAAAACAATTACATTAAGAGGAAATGGCGGAAAAACCTGAATGGGCGCTTTAGAAAGGGATGGGACGGGTGATGTAGACTCCAAAGCCAGAAAGGTTGAAATAAAAAAAAGGGAAGTGAGGAGTCTGAGCAGGTAGGGTTGGATGTGAGTATTAGCATAGGGTGAGGCACCGAAGGGGAGATTAGAGTTTCTCCCTCAGAGTTGCACGAAAAAGTTCAAAGACACATACACTGCTCCATCGCTTATGTTTTATTGCATTGATCTCAATTCTCCTTATATCCACAAGTGGCAATCGTTAATTTGGAATCTAAAACATTGTATTCAATTTTGAAAAATGGCAATCGATTAAAAAATACTTCAAAAACAATTTTTACGAGTTCATATTACAGAAATGGGAACCTCTATTCAAGATCCGATCCTCACAGAGTCGGTACTCAAATAGCGGAGAACTTTGGGAGAAATCGTGATAATTTGTAGTATGATTTTATATGAATAAATGGACCTTACATTTTGTACTATGATTCGGTATTACTTTTTCGTTCACCGAAGCCGAAACAAGCTCTGTAGATAGTGTAGGTATTAGATTCACCAAGAAAGATCACTTAGTCAACGACGATGTTATGGTTTGAATATCAGCTAAGCAAAAAGCCATTGAAATCGCATTCGGTATCTATGTTTTAGTAAGAAGGACCACTGAGAGTCAAATGTTGAATATATTTTGTTCTCCTGTCACTAATATACCGGGAGATAACCACAGCAGTTACATTCGCTCTGTCGTAGGTGTAGCAGGTACCTACGGCACCATTCATTGGAGATTTTTTTCATGTTCGTCCGTGTTCTTGACATTATCCACGCCTAGAAAAATATATAAGGTCTGGCAGTCCTAGAATGTGTTAGGCATCGTATGAAAACAAGAAACTCAGGCTTGTTATTCGGATTTTACGTTCGAAAAAGCATCAGCAGCTGTTAGGAATACTATCGTGTTCCAGTTGAAATGAGATTATAAGGCCTTTCGTACTAACCTAAAAATTTGAGCCCGATCGGATAAGAAGAAACTTAAATCATTATGCTAGGCATTAAGTGGGTATTGGAACTCTTTGGCGACCATAGCGCACATTTCAATCACAATCAGATGAAAACTATAGGTATTAAGCTTGTTACAAGGATCTGAGGACAGATCTTGTATTAGTAATTTTCGCACCATATTTTAGGCAGATACACAGTCAGATACTAAACACTAAACAAAACAAAAGTTGTGCAGATTGGTCTGAAACACAAAATGCAAGTAGAAATTGTAATTTTGGAATATAAAATTGCTTCTCTCCCCCCCCCCCCCCCTACAAACAAACAACCCCCCTATAAACAATTCTTCTCCGACCTGTGGTACTTGGAATCAAAAACCATACTGAAGAGAAACACCAGTCCACAATATCATACTTAGTCCTGGTTCAGGAAAATACTAAGTAGTGACGAAATGTGTTGTAGATATTTCACATCAATTCAAAACAAAACTGTAATATTTCCGATTGCCAAAGCAAATGCCCCTCAGTAATTCTATGATTTTGGAGATGTTAACCTGAAAATTTGAGAGTCCTCCGGGTGCCAGTTGCTAATTGATTTTTGATTGATTTTTTCTAAAACGTTGAGATTTGAAAATCCATTTTTTATTGAACGTTTTTCGTTCTGTGGGGCAGCACGAGTGCGCATAACACTTGTTCTGCAACTATTCCTGGATGATGTCATTTTTATTCATTATTTAGGATGAGTCATATTTCGTAATTGTCGTTACATAATCAATTAGCACCTCAATTTTGTCAAAACTAATTACTTCAAACAACACGAAACGAACAAGACCCAATTTTCTTAATCCCGTCTATATAACTTAAGCACAGACAGTACATTATCCCTATTTCACTAAAACAGTACTGAACTATCTGCTCAACAAGGAGAGATACTTCGTAATACGGATATACGGACTATGGTGTGAGGATCATATTTTTGTTTAATGGTGTGATTGTGTGAACTTGAAATACATTTCAGATTACTAAAAAGTCTACCTACATTTAGTAAAAGCTTTTTCACTTTCCGGAGTTGAAGACCGTGTTTTCTTCAAAATATAAATTTCCACTCTCGTTTTACGTGTAGACGTGGGCAACAGCCGGCCACTATAAGATTTGATCTGGCCCGCGAGATCAAACCTACTAGGAGGAAGAGGTATTCGGTGAGAAAACGTGAGAGTTATAAATAATAATTGCACTTCGGAACTCAAATCAATGTAATCCGTTCTGCTGAACTTCTGAAAGTTGGACTTGTAGGTCTGATTCACAGAATTAATGTAGATTTTGCTCCCCTCAGTAAATCATTTGAGGTGTATATATGAACAAATTTCGGTTTGGGGGAATGGAAGTCAGAATCAGTTGCAGTTTCCAAACAGCCCCATTCATCTCCAAAGAATAATTTGACTAGAATATCCATGTGATTTGGCGGTATTGTGTTTTTAGGATAATTGATAAGAGCTGGAACAACTCTCTCAACAAATTTGTTTCCAATCATATACTTACCCAGAATCACCCATTAATCCCGGATTTAAACGAAGTAACAATATCAGCACTAATGGTATGCTAATGTACGATGCTAATTTCAGAATTAATTTTTCATGAAATCCAAAAATTCACTTCAATCTTTCATTAGATTGTTCATATTTAAATAATTGCACAGTTTAAGTAGTAGGTTTAAATCTGTTTATTCCATAGTTTTGGCACAATGATCACCGAAAGATATTCGAATGTAGACATTTGAATTGCATAATAAGCATCACAAAAGTGTTCATACCTTCTTTAATACCATTCAAAATGGATTTTGATTACCACAATGTTGAATTCAATGGAAAGCTCACTTTTATTCCTCAATTTGTTAGTGGGAATATCAAGCGACGTGAATTAGGAAAATGTCGAAAACCCTGTAGAAACTTGCAACAATTGTGGAATCTGCTTCTGTTATATGCTGTGTTGGGGCTTGCATTGGCGCTACAAGTTGATGTGTTGACTGGATTACTGGAGACCACCATTGGAGGGGGTGGATCTGAATACGCAGTAATATTGTATCTAGTTATGCTGGTTGAATGGACATTTGTTATTCCACAAATTAGTGCTCGGCGGAGTAATCTATGGCCGTCTCGAGGCGATAAACGCCTTACCTGATTTATGAGGCATAACTCCCTACTCGAGACGACCGGGGGTCGATGGAAGGACTGCTGGTTTCGACGGCGGGTAATGGTTCATTAATGCATAGCTCACAGAACTGGGAAGGTGAGCTCTTCCTAAAATACTGAAACGACATAAAACTCTCCTCCACTCAGATGCTTGAGAAAATGATGGGGACCGTCTGTGTCTGACTTTATCGCCTGCTCCTTTAACACGAGTCTCTTAACTACCTCAATTTCTCGACACGTTCTTCGAGTAATACATTGAAATACCCTCCGGCTGTGTACATCCCTCTGGGGATGAGGCGCCGTCTGTTCCATTACCCCTCTAAATAATGGCTGTCGGTTGTAAAGGGCGAATTATGGCCAGCCACAAGTGAAGCCTTGAACAGATATTTCATCCATCTAAGATTACGAGTATCGGAGAATTGTTCACATTCGCAGCCATTCCTTTTTTTACCTCGCATTTCATACAATGTATTAATAAATTTATTTCAATATAATAAACCATAATCCGCAACACAAATAAATATCAAAATATAATAGTAAAAATAAATTATTCTTTTTATATACTCATTTTGGATTTCATGATACCATAACTATTTCGATAAAAACTATTTACATGTGTACTATAAATGGGCAGGTATATGGAACGAGTCACTCTGGTAAACACTCAAATATCTTATATAGTATTAGCTTAGTACATGACACATGGAAGACAACTATCTTGAAGAATAGAGTTTTGGTAGTTCATGTTCAACCTACCTAGTTTGCATAATGATATAAAACACGCGAAGGATTTGATATTTTCCGCACTCTATAGAACACATTATTTAGTTTTCCATCTCAGTTAATCTTCGGTAAATAACCAACTTTTGGTAAGGCCTAAGAGAAAGTTTTCGTAACCTAAAAATATGTCATTACTCATTTTATTGGACAATTACCTAATCACCAGCTACCTGGTTATGTGTTAATGAAAAAGCACGCGGTCAGAATCAATGGTACTCAGATGAACGATGGATTAATCATCAGGAGAACAAAATTGGTATCATGCGATCAGTATTTGTAGGATACTATATAAATGGGTGAATGAATCACTTATTTTCTAATTTCTTATTGAAATCTTCAAGTCTGAATGTAGTTTGTTAAGAATCATGATTCAGTTGACAATATTATTTAGATTACGTCAGAGGACGTAGGTTAGCTGATAATACTTCAAGCTATATTGGGGCCATTCCTCATCATAGGTTGAACTTGCAAAATTATAGTTCTACGAAATTGACTATTTTGAGTATGTTGTACCTCTAGATCATCGAAAACATCCCTCAAAGTTTCAGACCGATTCGTCGTATTCTTGCCGCATCACAGGCAGTCCATGTTTCAAGCCTTGTTTCACAGGGGCTACTGCTGCCCTCATTTCGTCACCAAAAAAATTTGAACCCGTGTTTCGAAAACAGAACCTCATATTTTAAATAGTTTAACCCTTTTTTCAATCAAACTTGGATTTTTCCTGTACAATTGATTTTGAACTCTTGAGAATGAGTTTTCTTTCCATTGGGCATTTTAAATATTTTGTATGCCGAATTCTGAGACATTCATTCTCATAGAGTATCCAGTTAAAACGGCATTTGGGACGACAAATTGTTAAATTTCAGCTAACACCAGGTGTCATTGTTGTTTGAGGAAAAAAGAGAGTTTTCCGGATTTTCACAACGTTTTCCATTGTTGCATTGTCTTGTGCTATATCTTTAAGTGAACCAGAACCAAATAGATACCACATACACCACTCATCAGTTTTCTCATTTGAATGATTATTTTTATTCTCTCGCTAGTTCAGGGCTTTTCTTCGTTCTCGTTGTCTTGATCCGTTTAATGAAACCCATCAGACACGTTGTGCGAGATTGGGACGCGTGTTGCAAAGTATTGGGCAAAAGAGGAATTCGTCAAATGAATTGTGCGATAGGATGGGTCACTTAACTTCAATTTTTCTCTCACCTTGATCTTTTGTTAATGGATTGTTAGTTCTCACTTTATCACAGTTGCACAATTTAAAAGGAAAAACATATATGAATGTATTTTTAACCCACAATAAAGACACCTGTTGTATCACTTCAGGTTGGATACCAAAAGTAATCATTTTGGAGTTGCACTTCAACTTGTTGTCCAAAATTCAACTGCGATGGATTGATTCAATAGGTCCAAATATTAAAGAATGGCAACGTTACTGGTGCAAGAGCAGACGGAGAGATAAAGAGATGAGGTACACTAGGAGATAGGATGAAAGACAATCCATATTAGTCCTAGTTCACTTAAATATATGATAAAAGACAATCAAACAACGGAAAAACAGGTGAAAACCCGGAAAAACGTTTTTCCCCAAATACTTATCAATAATAGCTTGTGTTTGTTGAGACCTGACGACTTGGTGTCCCAAAATTTCATGTTAAATGGATGTTCTATAAAGGGCATGCCTTGGAATAAGGCATACAAAATATATTTCAAATGCCCAATCGGTAGAAAACCCTGTTTCATGTATTCAAAATCAATTTTAGAGGTAAAATTTCATTTTGATTGAGAAAAGGGAAACACAGAAACGAAGACGATTTCATCTACAGCATACTCAAAAATAGTCAATTTCGGAAAACTTCAATTTTTTTTAAATTCAAGCTTTGATGTGGAATGGAAAATAGGTTTTACAGGTTTAATGACATTGAATACATCTTGGGTTGGTCAAAATTTTCCGCAGGTTAAAATTTATGTGACTTGAGTGAAATTACAATATTCCCAGGATTGGTGTGGAATATGGTGGAACAAGGTGATGAAGAAGCTCACTTAATTTTCCAGACCAAAAATCCGTTGTCGAATGTGATGTAAGTCTTGTTTTGCTCGCCCATTGGAATCGATTATGTTTCTAATGAAATATGTAATAACAGCTACGGAGTTGAAGGAATTACCATATGCTCTGGCAAACCTGTGAAGTTAGTAACATAAATCATCCGGATGAATCAAATTGTTAACAAGTTGTCATTGTACTCTTCCAAGCCCAAATATGTCCCGTTCAAAGTTCGCCACTTTATACTGAATAATAACTAACCAGTTGTGTACGTATGGATGATCGGTATGACGCTCTATCAAAATAATTCTATATCTCAATGTACCATCACGGAAATAGCACCATTGTTGTCCCAGAACAGCTCCCTTTCAAATCCCACTTAAAAGGATAAAAGACCCCATCATTTGATATGTTTTAGGCTGTTATCAAAGTGCAAAGGCAAAGACGTCACTTTCTAGGTACAAGCATCCACGGACCGACCTCAATATTCGAAATCTCAAAGGGATTTAAATGGGGGTGTTTGCTTTTGAGGGGAAATTATCATTTTAGCTTCCTTCACTCGATGAAAAACTAGAGCCTATTCTGTCTGCTCAACAGTCTCAGCTTCCAAGTGGTATAATCAAAGAATGTTTTATGCTTGATTGGTTTACGATGAGAAATTGAAGTTTGAATGCGAGAATAGGAGGTCGATTTGTCCTAAAAAATGAAGAGCTCAACGTCAGATTTTATGTAGGTATATTTTTTTGATGAATCAATTGGTGGCGCTCTCAGGTCTCCTCGCTCGAGAAATGAGGGATTTTCACGATCTTTTAGCTGGTCAAAGGAAATTAATCAACAGTTTAAAATTTAAAGATATAGGCAAACTTCAAATAAGGGAAAAGGACCTGAAAATCCTTCATTTGTCAAAAGAGAAGGGCCGAAAGGATCACCAATCGATTCAGCGAAAAAGAGAGATATGTAAAACAATATCCAACTTTATTAAAATTTTCTTAGGCTAGTCGATTTAGAGTGAAAAACGTGGATTCCACCATCAACCTACGTTTTACCATTTTCGGACACAAATTTCTCCATAAACTTTCAAGCTTAAAGTATTTTTTTTAGAATACCGTTGAAAAGCGGAGACTCTGGTGCATATTTCTAGACAACAGGCTGAAATTCAAATCTTAATCACCAGGGCTTGCAAACGACGGATTTTTAAGTACACGTGTGCCCATTAACCTTATTTAAAAATGGTTGGTTTTCCATCCGAAAGATAGTAAATTTAGCTTTCTTTTCAACGGTAAAATCAAATTTTAAGTTAGTTCCTAAATTTAGAGAGTTATAATTATTGTAGTGAGCTGAGGTTGGAAAAGTTGAAAAGAATATTACACCTGTAACGATTTGACAACTAAGAGGTATGAAAAAATTGTTATCGTGCATATTTTGTCGCAAATGAGTTGGGCAATTGATACCGGCTTGGGGCAGGTACCGAAGATATTTTCTTTTTTTCATCTAGTCTGAACTTTAGCATGCTTCACCCCTCGCAGTGCTTTATACACTCTCTTTTAAAAACTTAAAATCGTACAAAAACATTTCCTATAGTTTGTAAACACTCCCTGGAAGTGATGATTCTATTCTTTGACAGTTTAAGAGAGACATTTAGTTTTTCAGTTATTGGCCCTGCAACTCTTGAATTGGCCTCATTTGATATTGAAACTTTAATGTGCTGTGCAATAACCGTAAATGCAATAGGGAAAGCCCAGATACATAAGTATGGTAATTTATGTAGAATATATTAATAATTTAATAATAAAATGTAAGTTTTCGTCTAACAGAATACTATTTTAGGTGCCTAGATCCCAATAACCCACCTGCCGAATGGGAAAGTTGTTTTTTACCTTAATAGTTACTAAAAGAAAACGTAAATTTCGTGTTATTTATTCAATTATTCACTATGTATAGTGACATCTGGTTATTACTTCCCAATTATTATTCAGGCTAAACCTCCTTAACATTTGCTGAACAAGTAAATTTACCTATTTTGCTTCTAACAACCTACTAAGGTCACTCAATAAATAAGGTTTCCAATGCAGCCAAATTCAAATCATGAAAATTGTTAATCATTATTATTATTAATATTTTCATTTATTTGTTATTTTTTTGGAACAGAAAAGGTGTGCTTTTGGTAGATTTGGTAGCCCATGGAAGAACAATGAATGTTTACATACATCGTGGGACGCTCACAAACTGTTGCGTTGAGCAATACCGAATCGCAAGAGAGGGATGTTGACCAAAGGAGTGGCATTACTGCTAGACAACGCCCAACCTTATGTGGCAAAAAAACGGGAGTTTTGAATCGATTCGGATGGGACTTTGTGACGCATCCTCCTGACGCAACGAAGGCTGTGAAAGCAGGCGGGCATGTCAAAGCTGGCCATAAGGCTCATCAATCAGGACATCAGTCAATTTTCAAAAAACTGTGGGAAACTTATTTACTGAACGACCTGATACATGTATATGGGGAGTAGCATGTAGTAGACTTATACTGTTCTGTATGGTATAAGTTTCAAATCTCAAATATTGAATATTCCACTGTAATAGCTTTTGGTGTTCTTGTTTTAACAACCTTCCAAGAAATATTTAACCGTTCTTTTTATAATCACCTTATCTACTTTATCAAATGGGTACATAATAAGGTACGTTTAGCATCACGTTGAATGTTTCAGGATTTGGCAACACCCGATCTCACACAACTGAAGAAGAAAACCCAGGTTACTGAGCATTAAGATCCAACAGTTTTAGTTTGTCCGAATTTATTTCGTATTTTAAAACTAATTTGTGCAAGTTTGCTTTAAACTACATAGAGCTATTCACCGAACGAGTAAAATAGTTTCCACAAAAGTGAGATACGTATATGAAAATGATTAAAAAAGTAGTCGAAGTTTTGTGTTAAGATATAATTTATATTGTAACATTTTCGTTTTTGAAACAAAAAACCACATTGTTTCACTAAATGAATGATTACAATATCTCAGTATAAACATATGATTTAAAGTATCGTTTTATTGCACCAACAATAATTGAAAGAATAGTGACAAAATACAACTTGATACTTCAAACAGTAACAATGTGACTTATAACGATAACATAGACATGATTTGCTCTCAATAAGGATATGATCCTTACAAAAATAACTACAGCCACGCTTTTTGGATTGAAATAGTCGTCAACTTTGAAAACTGCTTGAAAGATGTACATGATATTACTAAAATAACTTCCATTCATTTTCAACGCATCCTCTGTCCATAAAGCTGGAGCTCTAACACTAGTCAGGTGCATGTTCACGAGGCGTCGTCATTATTGCATGTGAGTTCAGAAGAGTTTGTTTGATAAGAATGTCGTTTGTAACTGACGTAAAACTACTCCATCCATTCCCATTTTAAACTGAAAAGGTTCAATTAGGTATCATGACTTTTATTTTATTTTTAAATTGTATCCCATCTATATTTTCTGATGATGAAACTTGTTCCTCCACTTGTCCACCCTCATTTTACGTTTTACAACATTCAGAAAATGTTTGTAACTGTTCGGACGGAGCCAGAGCATCCGCAAGGCATCGTACCGTCAATACGATCTCCCGTAACTTTCGTACATTTTAATTGACAATAACCATGATGATCTTTATAGAGATATCTAACGCGTAACTTCTACACTCGTTCCTAACGCTTCCATCTTTTATAGGTTTCCAATTGTGTTTAGAAGGAATTTTAAAACATTGAGCGGTTCAACATCAAAAATCAATTTTGGAACATGGCTTGATTGCATTTGAAATACTTACAGCTCATTTCGGTCTTGAAACGAATCAGCTTACAGTGGAGTATCACTCAAATTTTTTTGTTCACGTGTACAATCACATACATGTTCAGGCAACAGAACATTTACAATAGAGTTTATCATCATCTGTATGATCCCCTTCGTCTGTCGTAAACATTAAATGACTTCGATGATTTTTGCCGATACGCCTACAATACACGTAACTACTACACTCGTTGCGTTAATCTTCTGTAGGTTTCCAATCTATTTTTTAAGGAATTTCAAACCATTGAGGGGGGCTCGATGAACACTGGACGAATAAAATACTAGCCTCAACGCTACCTCCCATTTTTCAAATCAGTTGAGTAGCAGATCGAGGAGAATAAGCACAACCCAGTGATTGTACAATCCAGTGATATGGATAGGAAGGCTTCGTAACACAGAAATAATAAGCCTTTATATAATAATTTGCAGAGTTTTTATTTCAACATGAACCAATACTTTTTATTTTCTCCTCCTTTCCTCATACCCAGTAGCCCTACCGTTTACTCATTCGTTAGAAATTCTGCCCTCGGATGATGTATTCCGTCCTGAGCTGTAGCAATTTTGCATTTCCCCGCAGTCTTTTCAGTTTTTAGCAATTCCCTCTTATTCAACACCTCGTTGATTATAACTTCTCACGCCATTTTTTTCCCCTTCCCGCTTTCTTCTAATTTAACTGAATAGAAGGTTGGAAATGAATAGCTTTCATGCTGCACTGCGTGGCAAATGACTCTTAATTTTTATTTTTTAATACCCCATGAGGAAAATGTGTGCAGCATGAACGTATAGTTCAACACAATGTGAAATATTTAATATTGTTACAAATTGCATAAGATGTTTCAGTCGTCTTTCTGTTATCCAACTTTCATATATTTTTCCGTTAACTGAGGTTTTTGATAGTTAAGGATTTTTTATGCGAAAAATGATTTAAAATGATTTACTCAACGAATTTTCGAATATTTGTCAACTTTATTTGAGCGCTGGTAACTAACACAAATCGAGCTGAATCCTTAAAAGTCATGGTTTTTGATAGTTTGTTTTGATCGGTAACATTCAACTACAAAATATTAGTTGGTTTAACTAAGTATTCACTTTTTAAGTATTTCACTTTTTCTCCGAGTTTATTTGTTTTATTTTAATTCTGAATATGTTGGTACATTTTTTTGCTCAAAATACGATGCCCTTCGTTTTCTGATGCTTTCAATGGGGAACCTTCATTTGGTGCATTGGTAGAGGAACGGAGGGGAATAACATTTGCACACTTTCTTATATACTCACTGGAATATATTTGTTTATAAAAAGTGTAAATCCAAAAGTAAAAGACGTAGAAGATCTTTAGTCGATGAGAGAAGGATTTGAAATCATTTGGAAGATCGATTCAAAAGCTTGTTGTCAGTGTTCAGTGTAACAAAGACTGTTGGTAGAGGACTGACCTTGGATTTGGCAAACTTCAATACAGGAAGCATCTATCCGAAGTCTGGGAAGGATCGGTGGTCAATTGAGTGAATCCTTAATGGATTGAAAGGAAGGGATATGTTCACAAGTAGCACTTACAAAAAATGTAATCAATTTTTTATTTGATAATTTATTTCGTTAATCCATTATTAGCAATTTCGTGAAAATATTTTTAAAATTATTGTTGATTCTTGGGGGATCTCTCATTCATTCTGGAATTTCACTGAAATAATAATTTCAAGAACTTGCTTTGTTTGATGATTTGTAAAACATCAGGAATCAGTAAAATGATTTAGGTACTGATGCATTTTTAAAATCTGCTTATAATAAGCAGTAAGTAAGCAAGTAAGTATTGCACAAGGGAAGAAAGGAATGTATTACATCTGCACTAGAATCATCACCACCAACGGCAACCCGTAATAAGTCAACTTTAGAACGCTTCACCATAAACTCGGGCATACCTATCGCTTTTCATTAGAATCTGCTACAGAAGCACCGTAGTGTTATATCTTGCTCAATGCCGCGCACTGAAAAAGTGGCAACCTCCCTCTTAATAAACGCACTTTATTAAGATTCTCCCGTGATGAGATGGTAACGGCTAGGGAAAATGGTCGGATGATCCGATATTTCTTCAGGATTGAGGTAATAAAGGACGGAAGGAAAGAGGGAGGGATAAAGTAGTGACTTGGAGGGAGGAGGAGGAAGAACTCATAAAAGGAGCCGCTGAGAGCTGTGATTTACTGGAGAAGAAGGCATTAAGACGGGGAGGCCTCAACGCGAGGTCCTGCCTCACCTATCTCGTTCAAAGGCGTATAAAACGTCTTTGTTGCTTTATCCGAAAAAAGTTCTCTCTTTCTTTTCCACCACCCCTCCTTCCCTTCATTTCTCCATCCCCAGGGATAAAGATCTATCATGCGATGCATCGGGAGGAACCATTACGCATACACTAGTGAAATCCAACTTGACAGCGCTCGAGGGGTAGAAACGTATATTTGGAGAAAAAAATACAAAGTAAAATTGCTTTAGACATGAGAAATAAACTATACATGATTTAGAAAGGAATACACTCACATAGCTTTTGAAGCTCTATTCAAGAACTCTGTATATACACGAACGAAAGTTTCTGGTTTTTACTCTATGGAATTAAATCGTTAGTTTGTTACAATGCTGTTCAAATGCATTAAGATTTGAAACTGACAAACACAATATTTGATAGTTACGGTCCATGATACTGATAACCGGAACAATATCCATTCTTTGTTCATCACAATGCTCCTGAGCACAGATTACTGGTCCGTGGATAATTATTGAATTTAAGCTAATATTGCTACACCTTCATTAATACCTACAAAAAAAACTTTAAAGATGAAATAAAGTACATTAAAGTAATTATACTTCAAAAAATAACCAAATTAAAAAAAATGGATTTTTATTAATCGGAATCTTATGTAAATTATATCAGAGGCATCGATCGTCACCGTCTGCAATTCTGAGCCAACTTATAAGCGGCATAATATGGTCTAAAGCCGACTTTCTTCCGAAATTTTCATCAAAACCGATTGAACACTGTAGAATTAATGTTCGTCACACCAATTTCACATTCAAACACTGATTATAGGGTAAGCGATGAGTAAAACATTTACCTTGTCATCAAATTTGACCTTGATCTGGAGGCAAGACCACAACAAATGTTTCATGAGTAATTTTTCGTTTTTGTAAGCGACAGCGAATTACGTGTAAATAAAGAATTAATTTTTGAGCAAATGAACTAATATTGAACTTTCTGCATTTAAATTCACATATTCCCTTGGAATTAGACAAAAACTATAATATGATGTTGTATTTTTTTTATCACTCGGAAGTGAAAACGATGATTCTGACAATTATGGTCGGAAGACTCCCAAACAAAATGTCAACACGGATTTGAATAATGAGTACTTTTGGACCGTAGTAATTACCACCGTTGTTGTTTTTCAGGTCTGTCTACAAGTCTTTGTGTGTGCCGTAAATCAGCAAATCCTTGTAAAAAATTTTAAATTTCACAGTTTTCATCCTGTTTTGATGAGATGTAACGGGAATGTGTGAGTTAAACTGTCCAAATTTCAATCTGCTCATACGTAAAAATGGGAATAATAATTTTTTCAAAGCGTCAAATTTACACTGTAACAAAGGAAAATCGATTTAACCTGCTCATATCAACCCCAACCCGACTGTTTCATTAGGGGCTGTTTAGCACGTACAAGCCTCAATTCTTCAAAGAAAAAAAAGCGTGGCTTCCATAGTTTTTGTTCTATTTCAATGTAGTTACCAGAGGTGATGAGTCACGGTTTAGGTCCAATTAATTGCTTAGCTCTCAATTCACTGGTTGCTCTTTTCGTAACCATAGAGTATTGTTTTCCTACTGTCTGCCCCACGGATTTTCTTCAAACGACAAAGAATCGCGGTATGGAATCGTTAAAAATATCTATTAAATTTTGCGGTTGTAATGGATATGGACTGTTCTCCATTCCCATTTCTTGAAACTATTGCCTCTAAGACTATACCAGAAGTCATTTAGCATCAAGGGTGCAGCGAACGCCGCCCGAACTCTTAAAAGAGGTTTTAACATCCAGCACTTTCTAATAGGAGTTTCCTGTGGACTAAATGCAATCAATCAATCAATTTCAAGTATCAACTCCTCCTCCTTTCATTTTTTTCCGCTTCTCTGCTTTCTGCAATCCCCAAGATTGTGATGGTTGTGGACTGGTCCCCCAATCCGTTTCTTCCCAATCAATGCCTCCGAGGTTAAAAAGTACTTTTTTAAATTTGCGTTGATGTTGGTAGGCATGTAATTTCGTCGAATCGGATGAAACCTAGCGCATAAAAGCATCGTCAACATGAATGTAAAAGAGAACATGTTGAATCAAAATGCCCAAAACAGCTTACCAGGGCCGATCAGATGATGTAACCTCCATAGAATCCTTTTTAGTGGAATCGAGTTTATAATTTAAACTACCTTTCGACGGATTAATGAAGCGAAGATAGGTGTTTTATATTACTTCATTAATGCGATTCCAGCGGGTATGTACTTGCATGTGGTTATGCGTAGATGATTAAGTGAAATTAGCTCACTTTAATCGTTATATTTAGATAAATAACATGCAAGAATTTACTATTGTACTGATGATTAAGTTAGGTTGACAAAAAAAAAATGTTTGACCTCTGTTCTGTTGCAAAGATTCTGATCAATTTCTAGTACCCTTACTCACAAAAGTATATAAAATGAATTTCAATTATTATGATTTAGTGTTATATATGAATCACAATAGTTTAACACAAACTTTTTTTATTAAGTTTATAAATGAATTTTGAATTATTGACAATGATGTTTCTGCCATGGAGATATATATGCCCATAACGCCTGTGATATTCAAATATCAACTTTCAAAACATTCTCTGATTGAAGCAGCGCCAACTTATTATCTTTATTTTTCAAATTTATAAATCATCTGCATATAGTTTTTTCTGACCACTGTGAGAACGTCTCTGTTTTTCCAACATAGAATGCTGGGCATTGCTTACACACCAACTCGTACACACACATATATCACGTAATTTTCACAAATTACAACTCTTTATAACCGCACAAGCAGACCTTATGGTTGAAGGCTAGCTTCTGATGATTCGTTGTACCTTTTTAGGGATACATTTTCTACTCATTTATTTAATAACTGAGAATCGGACGAAAATTGTTATGAATGGCATTATTGCATCATCTAAGGACACGCAAACACACAAAGAATGATGCACAACAAAAAATGTATGTTTCGTTATCTAGTAGAATGCTTTTGTGTATTAAGAATCCTGAAGACGATTTGATCCTCTCACTAAAATTGAAATGATGCATCGGCTTCTTTAGTAGGCACGGAACCAATATAACACAAAACACGGATAAACGAATGAAAACAAAAAACGAATTGACCAGATACAAAAAATGAAAGATGTTGGGAAGGGAGTAATATTCTTCGATTATTTCACTTTACAATTATAATCAACTCATTGTTGTATCTGTAAATAATAAGACGTTTTCTTGATAAAGTTTCAGATTGGACTGAAATATATTTTTCTCAATTACGCATACACACTTCAAATTCATATGTTGGAAGTGAAGCTAACAAAAGGTGTATCTGACCGAACTACAATGATTTTTCAGAAACTAAATATTGGGTAGGTACATGAAACTTGATTCAGACGTGAGTGGACGCGTGATGGGGAGATATTGCGTACTGTTCATGGGGAGAAATTGCGTTCCCACTCCCCAAGTTGTCAGAGAATATTTTTACATTCAAAACGGAGTTCGTCGCTGTATAAAAATTAATTCGCTCAACCAAGCGGAAGTTCTCGACTTGATTGCGGTTTCTCATCCATATCTGATGTCAGGCCCTAATGAATTCAAAGGTAACGTGAATGGTAACTTGGAAGATAAAAAGAGTGAGCGTAAAATTTACCGCTGGACGAGCCTACCTACTACGAGGCTATGCAAAGTGCCCTAATCACCTGTTCGGAATTCACTCTTACATCCCCCTTCCTTTGTCGCCTCTCAAAAATAATTGCCGGTAAGAAAAAACCCGGACGACAGCTGCATCGTGAATTGATTGTTATGCATGTTGCGTTGGGAATGCAAATCAAACTTCGTGATCCGCTTTGCTCTGCTCCCTATCGGCTACTACAACAAAAACTTGCATGTTCGTTTCACCAGACCAACAAGCGTAAATACACTGGCCCTTCACGGTCTTGTGCCGTTGGAAGACGTCACTTAACAGCCCTAAACTTTTTAGATGACATTTTTAAGGTGTTTCAAAATACCCTGAATTCCATTTCTTGAATGTCTTTCGTATAAATGGCTTGTGTAAATGTACGAGTTTCTATGGGTTCTTATTGTTAGCTACATTAAATTTATGTGTAGTAATTGCTACTAGCAATGTATTGCCATTGCAGTTTGTGTTTTGACTTTGGTTGAAAAATCCAATATTAAAGAATAAAGGAAAACAAAACACGTCGATTTAAAATCCAAAAATTATTTTTAAAAAAATTGTAGGTATTCTAAAACATCAAGCAGTTGTGATGAATCACAACTCACTTAAAATAGCTCGAAGAATGTTCGATTGGGAAACGTATCTGTTTTCATCATGATCAGAGGTTCCTCAGGGTTTCCACTTCTTGAAGGGGCTAGTGCTTACTCTCGGCTCATGACGTAAAAATTTATCTTGCAGTTTGCTTCCCTGCTCATCGCCATGTTTTGCAAGGACTTCTTGATTCACTTTTGAATTGGTGTTTGTCTAATGATCTTTATCTCGTCAAAATACTTTGTCATAACATTACTCCGATCTTTAACTCATTTTAGCTCTCTTATTTGATCTACAGTCTCAATATTTTCTTTTATACGGAATCTTGTAGTTGTTTTGAGAGTGGATGCCAGATTAATTTCTAAGTTATCAGTCACATCGATTTGGTTGATGAGAATTCTAGGCCACAGAGAGCTGAATTCGAGGTACTTTCCAGTATGCAGACATTAGTAACTTTTTATGAAGCCTTACTCCTTCCGATCGTGTAATATGACAGAGTGATATGGTTTTTACACCGTGAATTGAAGAAAGGCCATCGAAAATTCCTAAGATATGTCTCATTTAAGCTGTATGTAACCTAGGATTCGTTAATTGCTTTAATGAGTTTAACTGCTTGGAATGAGTACTGAACATGAGAGCGGACACTATAAAATATGGCTGGCGACATACTTGGAGCAAGATAGATATTATATGAATGTAGCCATATCGCTGTTTCCCGATCTTCAATTCGGTTAGGTAACAGTTCGAGGAGAACTGAAGAAGCAATATATTTGTCTGTAATTGTATTACATTAAATTCAGTCTTTCTATTCCTGGGTTTCTATGTGTGTTTCCGATTGTGCTTAGGAAACCTTGTCTCTGGCTGTAAAGCAATATTCTGGGATTCTGGTTATCCACGCAGTATGGCTATCTAATACAGAATTGATAACGAATAAACCTTTTTGCAATATTTTGAAGCGTTTGTTTACTTCCGAGTATACTCATCATTCAAATTCCAATGAGATTTCATATTTTTAAGATTTCGTAGTAGTCTTTTACATAATATACATATTGCATAAGGGTGGGGCACCGTTCTCGCTGGTCATTCTGTGTACATGCTGCGGGGACATTTTTCATTTCATTAGCTTTCGCGAATGTGAGTAGTATGATAAGTGAGTAGTGATGTTGTCGTATCCGCTTTAACTGTAATTTCAAATGTGGACATCCCATAGAACGTAGGTAACCCAAACATCCAGAAACTATTCACAACAAGTTGTATAGATTCAACTCCAACTATACTTTTCACAGTCCTGGGAAAAGTATCTCTTTTCAGTTCCCTTCGCTCAGGATTTGCATTTTCATCAAGGAATCCCCCTTTAAATATTTGATTGAACCCCGAACTCACCACCCCTCCAGATCCTTCCACCTTCATTCACTACGACTTAATAAATTTGCATAGAGCCTTTCCTCCGCTCCCGGGCGTCCGGTAAACTCCGAGTTGCTGACTCCACAAATATTTGTATGCTGACATGAAAAGTTCCCTGCCCCACTGTGTGTAGAGGATGTTCCGGGAGAGGTAGTAAGCTTCAAGAGTGGATTGCTGGCCTCTTCTCGATATGAAACGTACCCTCCCGGATTTCTCTGATAGCGGCTAATCCTACTTGCCTCAGAACATGTCAAAGAGGTTCTATGTTGGTTCATAAAGTATTTCTCAACGAGACTCCACCAACGGATTATATTAACAGCGGCTCACACACTATCAACACAGCACAAACATGCATTCCTTTGTAACAACTTCATTCAATCTTTAAATTTAAAAAAAAAATTATTTTCGTTTGTTTCAATAAATGTCTTTTGAAACATTGTAATCGAAAAACAAAATTTTACCGCCTTTTCAAGAAGCGTTAATTAACTGTTCAAGTTGTGTGAATTTTACGCAACACGATGCAAAAAGAAAAGTGTTTGTCATTACTATGGTATAGCCCTTCATCACAGATCATAGGTAATAAGATAACATTAACAGAGATCCTAATATTTCATAATGTACATAGTCTGCTTATCGAAGGTCCATTTGTTCGCAACAAAAGCCAGCCCGGAACCAAAACAACATTATTTCTACTTAATTCTTACTTCTTTATTATATGTACCATTCTATATCATTACTACATTATTCTATATTAATACTACATAATTACCGGGGTATATATTTAATCACCGTGTCTAATAATGCGTTGTTAAGGTGGGAGGCCGCATTGACCGAAAATATCATTGTTGAATATCACTTGGGAGAGCAACCGGTTATACCTCCATCATCACGGAAGCTGTTGATGAGTTCAGAGATTACTATGTATCCACTCAGCAACAGTATCTACATTGGTTTCGACCCAGCATCTACATTGACTCATTATTTAAAAAGTAAGGCAAACGAGTAGGTGAACTATTTGACTTGCTGGTCAAAAGAACACTACAAACATTATCAAAGTCGCTTTTCTTTAAGGATGTCTGAGAAAAATTGGAAAGGCAGGCAAAAGGTATGACGTTAATTTACGATGAATGTGGATGAAACCAAATACATAAAAGGTAACAGCCGAAATACAAAGCACTGCAGATGTTTTTAGTGGCACTTATCAGAATCATGCTGACTCTTGAGGGTTGAAAATAAATTTTTGTTTGAGTGGTATTTTAACAATTTTACTTATAGGTATTTATATGGATTAAGAGTTGATGATGAATGCAACAGTATACCATTTCACTCTTATTATACCCTTGGACAGTTATCGCTCTACAGCTAGCCACCAGGTTTTGTGATTTTTGAAAAGATTGAATAAATACATGAAAATTTATGAATCTCCTGAAAAGTTGAAACTCTAATCTGTCAAAAGAAACTGTCTAAGGATAGATGCTTCTTGATATTCCATTTCACTGGAGTTCAAAGGTTTTTTTGACAGGTGGAATTTTCAGACACAGATTCTTGTCCCTCGAGATTTTCTCTGATCGTTCCTCGCTCTTTTTTTCTGGAAGGAGACAAGCAATCTCGGACAAATCCCACTTTTTATCTCCCTTTCCCAATGGCCGCTATTTCTTTGGGAACTTCTTCAAGTTTGATGGTACAGGTTTAACTGCGATTATTAGCCACCTCATCCATCATTGCCCGAATTAATATATGTAGCCTCTGCTGTTAGTTGAAGTTACCAGAAGCCCATGAGTTGGAACGAATTACAACTTCTCAATACAAAAAAATGCTATTCAGGAAGTTTTTTCGATGCTAGAAGATGACAATAATCGTAGATGGGTGCATTACTCTGAGATTACTACAAACTTCATTCCAAGTGAAAATCACTCGTTTATTTAGTAATTTTAAACCTTGATCGATTCGAAGGGATTTTCATTGCACTATTTTTATACTGCTAAGGGAATGGAGTACAAGCAAAAGTAGTATTTCAGAGGATAACGTTCTACTTTGGTGTTGATCGAAATTTTTCGGAGGAACAGACCCAACAGTTTTTAAGCCGGGCAACTTTTGTGGGGGAAAATAGAGTGAGATGCAAACGTTTGAATTGACGTAGAAAAACAACGTCCCACAAGTTGGGTGATGCTAATAGCTTCCCCATCTTTTGCATTGTGTTGGATAACCTCGAATGATCTGAATTTAGGTTTTTAAAATGATTTGCGGGTCAGAAATGAAGAGGGACATTTTCGCGGGTTGCCTAAGACCTTCAAAAGACTAACGAAATGTATTAAGGATTTTCAGCGTTAACTCAGAGGGGACTATATCCATTCTTAACCGCACATTTCCTGAGAATTTCACCAAAATACGGTACAAACTGAAGAAATGTTACATTAAATTGAATTTTTCACATAAAATTGAATTTGAGGCAGATACCAGTAGCTTTTATTGATACTATCGCGATGAAATTTCAATGCCATAATTAAATTTTTCTCCCCTAACTCTCTTGCAAATTTAAGCGCGATCGGAAGATTAGTTCCCGAGGAAAATATGATTGGCGGATTTTATGTTTTCACAAGACCAGACTAACGTAATAACTTGCGAAAAACCCGCCCTTTCCCTGAAAATTCGATCAAAATCTATTGACTCACGGATTCACACAAGAAACTGAAGTTTTTCAGAATGATCCAAAACGCAAAATGCAGATAGAAATTTTGATTCTGGAAAAATAAGATAAATTTCATATCCCGAAAGTTGAGACAATACTCACGCTACCCACGGGTTGCCTGGGAAGCGAGAAAATCTGCTCATTGACTGCTTCTCTGAACGAGGAAAATCGGTATCTGAGTAGGAAAGATTAAATTATGTGAAATTTTTGGAATGAAATTTCGACATTCTTGAAAAGGTTTGAACATATTCCTATTTAGATTAGACATATTCCTAGTTAAACATTTATTGATATCCCTTTCTGAAAAATTCAAACCTAGCTAAATCCATGACCTACCTTATTTCATTTTGTGATGTACACCGCCTCGAAAACGGGTGCACGTGATGAAATTTATTATGATTGTATAAAATGTATGATGATTATTTACAATTGAGTGGTTTGTAAGTAATCAGGTGTTCGCTGATTTTTCTTCTACACGTTCTCTTTGTGTTTTGATCATTACGGCAATCATTTCTTTACCAATGATGGTGAAAACATAATTACAATAAAGTACCATTGCTTTTTAACGGTCGAAGTTATTTTTAGCTTGGAATGACCTACGATTTAAATTCACTTTTATGATTCGATACATCTTGAAACGTAAGCCAACAATCTTTAATGGTGGAGGGGTAGAGGGGGTTAAGATATTTTTTTATTAGTCGATTAGAAAGATTCTTGTTGTTGGAAAGTATAAACCTAAACTATTTTTTTTTTTAAATCCAGCCACCAGCCATTGTTTGGGGCGATATCTCAAACTCCTGGACAGATAGTGTAACTTCGATCAAAAACCTCACAAGGGCCTGGGATGGTCCCAGATCGCCATAATAAATTTCTGACTGCTCTGATAGGGTAAAATCGTACGGCTCAAATGTGAAAAATCAAGTATTTCCAAAATGTAGGAAATAAAACTTAATATGTCATATTGTGTATTTTTGGTCGTCGTAGATATATATCATCACGAAGAACCAAATGAGCCCTCTTACATTGTTGGTTTAATAACAATCTCTTAATAAACTAAGACGATCAATTTAATTTCCAGTAAATCAAGGTAATTATGAATCTTAAAATTATACTGACGGAAAAGCATATTCCATCACATTCACCGAAATGGGTAATCAGACAAATGCACATTAGCGAAATCATTCACTGTCAAGCGGACAAGTATTAGTTTATCATTACTGGCATCACGTATTTTTTTTAAAACCTGTGGATTAACCTTAATCCGCTGGGTACAGGAGTATCTATTAAGAGATTCAATTTCTTTCAAGGAACTGATAAAACACCCTCAGTTAATAAACTATGATCTCAACGGGCTCAAAATTATCAGTGCTATCAAGCAGGAATTTCGGCACCAATCATCACTATTACCCTCACTCGAGTTTTAATATAAAACATAAGTTCGCCAGCCTTACAAAACCCCTAAGAACTTTGAGAGAAGTATACTATGCAATTACCAAATCAATTAAGTTTTTGAACGGCCAGTCTTGGTAAAAATGTAAGAACATCATGGAAATTTTGTTTTGTTTTGTGTGAGTTTTGTTAAATTACTACATTACTGGATAAACTCTAATAACAATTTACTTCATTTGAAATATGGACGATTCGGTTTATGGTATTTCACAATAATAGAATCAGTCATATAAAACCGGATATCCATTTGTCAATGACGAATCTGTATGATCAGATTGGTGATTCGTATTATTCCATACAAAAATTAATTTGATTAGTTGATTAGTTGATGAAATATTGTATTTATTTAAAGATAGCAATTCTTCTTCTTCATAGATATTAAGACAGAAAAAATCACAAAGCTTGTGGAATGAGATAAGAGTGGAAAAGGATGTTGCAGTGAATTGGATGACTTCAGCACCTAATTAAGAGCTGGTGTTGATCTTGGACTCCTCATCCTTTCTCACTTCCTCGTGTACTTTTATATTAAACTGATCCTCTTTTCGTCTCAACTTAAGAAGAACTGCAGAGGCCCGGGTCACAACGGAAATAATTAAAGTTTTTGACTTTAATTGGAAACTGGAATTAAGAATAAAGTTTGAAAAGGATGGCCCTCTCGGCTGATTTGCATGTTGACAACAGAAGTAGGCCGACTCTTCTGTGGAAGAGAGGAAGTAATCTTATGCATATTTCATTTGCCGGCCCATTATTCACTCGATCGGAGCCCACCACTGAATAAAGGTCAAAACTGCGAATAGGTTTGTATTGTCTGAAAAGCGCGTTTCAGACTACATTGGAATGCTAAAGATTTAACAGTATTTTTGGATAACTTGATAAAACATTTTATTTATAAAGCTGATTATAAATATCTAAATCAAAGAACTTCGTTTCAGGATTCAAATTTCGGTATTAACTTCAACGCAAAACTCATTATTATGTATTTGTATGATGTATCTGTTAGGTTTTTTTTTTTAACTCCACGTTAATAAAAAAGGCACTTAATTTTTGGATAGTATAATTTGTTAATTTTTCATACACTAAGAGAGTGTATTCTCTGGTGTAATTTATATTCGCAGTAATATACATAACCTCTTGACGATTGTAATAACGATTATGTTTAATAATATATTCTATGCACAAAGTTAAAATTTAAACAGCCCACGGGAAGCACTGACGGGCAGAAGTCAAGAGGGTTGAAAAAGATCAAGCCAAAGTATCACAGGTTTAGAATGCTAACCTAAGTGAATGTCGCATTGCGATTCGAAATCGTGTTTATGATTGTTCATTTTTACGCTTTCCGTCGTCCTAAAGCGCGACAGGTTGGTCGTACAATCCGGATACGTCCAATCAATTCATTAAACTAATTATTAGGCCTATTTCTAGAATTACCTAATTACCATATTTGAATTTTAAAATGCTCCAACCCTTCAAATTTGCCCTTTTAGTTTGAATAAAAGTAACGTCGAGCTTCTTGGAAGAATGGGTTTTCAGTATGAAATGTCTCACACTACCTAGTAATAATTTTGATGCCGTGAAAATTGCTTTCACATACTGAAATAAACCAAAAAAATATTTGAGAAAGGTTGAATATCCAACGAATTATTGGAATGAACCTCTCACCCTTCAGTGTAGCATTTGGATTTACTCGGAAGTTTCCAACCAGTCTACAGATTTCGAGAAATAAATACTATGATAACTGCACCAAAAGAGAAGAAAAAAATCTGCAATCTCTTTGAACAAAAAAAAAACCCTAAAAGACCTAAATACCTAACTTACATGTTGTTCGGGTTGATGATATTATCGTCTTGATCCTGCCTCCAAATGGCCAATCACATCGAAAGCATTATGTTCATATCTTCTCTTTCTGAAATAGATGTAATTTCCAACTTACTCCGCTCTACAAAATTTTTCCAGCGAGCAAGTAGAGGTCCTGAGACATTTTGGAGAAACTTTCATTATCTAAAGTTGAGGGAAAATGAGGGTTTATATAAAGATATTTAAAAGCCAACACAAAAACTGTTTAACTCACTGCAAAAAATTAACACTTCTCTCGTCTACCTTCTACTTTAATAATTAATTCCCCGCAGTCTCAAGGGCAGGACGGACCCGGTGCCTTTTTCCACACATATTTGCTTCTGGTGAGAAACTGACGATCCAAACTTAGGTGCGGATGAGGGTTCTGTATTTTCTTCCCAAATTCTCTAAGATTTTCATTAATCCTATAAACATATTTATCAAAGTAAATATTATTGTCTCTGAAGAGATGTTACGGTCTGTCCATATCCCTGGAGTGTTTCATTCTCCCTAAAAAAAAAAGGTGACCAGTCGATGGTTGTGTCGTCCTCTGAAGTCTGGCACAGCCAAGCAGGGTGAGTGGAGGTAATTCCATTCTGGACAAGATCGTGAGCTTGACGGGAGTGAGGAACTATCACATGTAATGGAAACGAAAAGAAAATCCGGGTCTAGACTCGCTCTCACGAGGTTCCCTAAAGAAAGGGCAATAGAACCTTTCCTTCTGCTGTCAGAGCCCTCTACCAGGGTGGACAAGTACAATCTGTTCTGGGAATCGGAAAGAAAAAATAGCCTATCTAGACTTAAACCCAGAGATCTTCACGTCCTTAGCTACGAGAGTCACTTAGTATTCATTTATATTAGAAAGCATAAGACCCCTGCAATCTGAGTTCAAGAACACTGTTTGAAGGAGGGAAGTGGGTGGCAATGTTATTAGACAAGACTTCAGAGATTGATTATTAGAAACATTTACATATACATTTTACAGACAAACGTAGATAAACAGATTTTCAGGCTGAAGTAGAAAATAGGTAACACGTACCTCTTATCTTGATCGTTTGAACATGTATCGATGTGTACTTTCATCGATATATATGATATCAACCACTGTTTACTTTCCTTAGTGGTAAGACGTTTCTTCGATTTATATATCGAAAGCGTGGACCTATGTCGATAGGAGACTCTAATTTTTCACTATGGTGACGGTCTGATGAGGCAGGGGTTACCTATTCTCGACTTTTACCGATTTTAATTTAAAGGAAGTGATCATTAAAAAATAAGCTCACCGACTACATTACCGTTAGAAGTTTTTATTTATTCTTAGCAGCCACATGATATCTAATCAGTAGCTTCGTATCTTTCTTGTTAAAGGAAATATTAATCAGGTCTATTTGTTCAAAATTTCCCTTAATAAGCCTTTGTAGTTGTAAAGCAAAATTGTTTAGTAAGCCCCTCCCTGACCACCAATATTGATGTCAAAAGCCTCAAGGTGGTTATATTTCCCAAATCTGCAAGTCGTTGTGACGATTTTCGTTTTTCCGATTTTTTGGTGACAAAAGCGATTAGAGCGTCTCTTTCCTAATGGTTGTGGACATGGAATCGATTATGATAGCTTTCTGATTCGTAAAATTCATCTGTAGCAAAGAATCGCAGTTCCTGAACCTGCAAGTGACTCCCAAAATCTCACAATGCCACATAGCGATCACGAATTAGTCAGGAAGTAATAAACCCATGTGCAAAAAATGGACTGCGTTTTTGGTTTGGTAGTCAGAAAATTCATCATCTACAACGGTCGAATTTCATGAAGTCCGATTCCTTGAAGTTAGTTTAGAGGGATTCGACAACGCAACCAAAATTTCTCGTACATCGGGTAGCATCAAAATAACTTTTTAGTATCTACCCACACAAAGAAACTGAAACTTTCCCTTGATCAGAACCTCAAATTTGGTATTATATGGCGTCAATAATTTGGGAGGGACAAAATATTCATACGTGGTATTTGATAATTACTGCATCCATAATATTCACTGATCTCGCTCCTTCCAATAATTTTTAGAAACGTCGCTATAAATGGTGTTTTGCATTTTGAGATTTCATGTTGTTATTTTTTGTTTACCTATCTGTTCATAATTCAAGTTCTTTTTGACTTATAGGTGAGGTGGAAAGGCTGCTACTGGAGTATAGACAGAATCAGGAACTTGTCCGGAACATCGGAGCACACTACTACCAAATTATATACCCCGTCCAACTGCGGCATCACGAAAAGATGGGAATATCCACGAGGGAGGTAGGGGCACCCAAGGTATGTTGCGATGTTCTAAATAAAATAAATAGATATTATTATTAATCGTATTGATTCAAGATCTCGATACAATTTGGTGAAAGCGCGATCATGAACTTGAATTCAGTAAACAACACCTACAGTTACGGAGCTTAACTAGTTCTGTGACGCCTACGGAGACGGCCCTGGGATGTATCTATACCCACGTGATTACTCAATGGTTTCAAGCTTTCAAGAGGTCTTAAACAGGTCGTATTACCGTGAACGTATTGACGGCTAATGGAAGACAAATGGACTCCCTCTAGTCCTTCCGAGTATATTGAGATCAAGCAGGTACTTGCAGCTAATAGACGGCAGAGGGTCGGAGAACCGTTGGGGGCGATTCACGGGGGAACACTCACCCAGAGCCACCCGAGATCTTGTCCATGGGGGCGGGAAAATGGTAGCCGCTGTCGGATGGAGGCAATCATGGGAGCGATCTAATAACATGTAATTGCCCTTAATAGAGGTCAGGACGATCTGGAGCCCCATTTACCGTTCAGCTCTTTTGTGGTGATAATAGCTTCCCTAGATTCCCAACAAAGAGTCGACACCACAAATTAATACCACAGTTCCATCGTTGAGTGTAAAGCCCCTTCGCCCCTCTCCCCCCACGCACTGGCTCACACTCATATACATGTATAGTACTCGGTTTCCTTGTGAGCGATACATTGAATTAGGACTGGTAAGTTCACAGAATTTGTGATGGTGCTTAGCGAGTCATACCAATTGCGCAGAATCGCATTCGATTTCCCTAAGCACATTAGAGCACATTGAGCCAAGTCATTGACTTGGCCATTTTTTGCCAGATTATGCATCTCTCGCACTTTGTGATTTAAGCAGTGAGCTAATGCATAAACTAGAGAAGGAAATGAACCGTTTAGTTAAGTTTGTATGTAGGCTGAGACTAGGCACTCTTGTGACTCCCTCCTTCCTTAAGCTTGGATGGTTCGAGACCCCCGAAAGAAGAAACCTGGCAGTAGGAGACAGTACCTCTTAAAATCCGATATAAAACAATTTATTTTAAGAGCAGTTTACTTTTCTCGCAGCTCCACATTCAATCCCAATGCCCCGATACTCTTGTGAGCTACGATGTTAAAACCATCTGATGTGACTACCATGAAAATTCGTTGAACAAATCGGTTTATTATAGGTTATAATTTTTTCAGTTTTCAGGAGTTTTCAGCAGACCGTTAATAGGCAACACAATAATTATATTTTTAACTATTTTTTATGCATAAACGGTCTACTGAAATTTTGATGTATGTTTTCACTCACCGATTCCAAAAAGATATTGCTTACACCCACATGTGTAGTTGAGATTGCATCTCTGACCATTTCATTCATTTTGTTTATCATTATTATTTTTTTAATAGTTATTGAATGGCACAGATCAACAATTTCCCCATTACAAAAAAAATCAACAATGAGACGATGGCTTTCAATAACAGATCGCTCAAGTTATTGCATAAAGGTTTAATTGTTCTGTTATATGGCCCTTCTACGCAGATCACTGGTTCATCATTATTAAACGTAGTCTATGGTAATTGAGATTTGTTGTGATACCTATCGTATCACCCCTATTGTATCTTCCAATTCGTAAAGGGTGAGTTTTCTGTGATGCACCTAGTAACCTAACGCATTATTTTGTGCTTCAATGTAGCTCGAATTTCGTAACTGAAATTATCTGTAAAAAATAATGATAAAATTATTAAATTTTCATCATTCTTACAATGTTTCCGACGTCCTATTTGCTGAGTATTGCATCTCATTGGTGTTCTTTATAGAGTTGATTAATGTTGCCCAAGCATGACCATTCCCCTCCCGTATGTGACTTTCAACCAAGTTTAATTTCCAAAGTTCGGTAGTTGGTTTAATGCGATACAATGGCGAAAATACTCCATTTATTCATGTGTTGACACATCAATTGGGAAAACGGTGTCCGCTATATATTTGAAGGATGTAAAAGTTATATAAATAACTTTTACGTTCATGAAATTCGTGGTTTTTAGATCCGAGAATTGATGAATCTCACCCATGTATACGGGTAAACGAATATCAAAATATTTACAGCTTTTAAAATTTTCGAGGAAAACTTTCGAAGATTTTTTTCTCATGCGAAATATGGATTCTTAAATGACAATCAGCTATTCAATAAATCGTGATTAAGAAGTTTGCATTGCCTCTGATAGACACTTGAATTCGTATATGAACTCTCTCAAGTTTCACGCTGGTAAAGCCCATTAAAATCCCGAGGGCTATTATAGGCTCTCTGCAGATATGGTGAACTCCAGTAATAGCTTTGCAACTTCAAAGAGGTTGTTTCTCAGTTGGTAGTGATGCACCTAACCTCCCTTTAACAATCTTACTCTTCTCATCCTCACCCTCATCTCTCGTCATTTCAGCAGCCGCGGAGTAGTCTATAGCTAGTTTGCCGACCACCTGCTCTAGGGCACTCATCAGCTTTCCATCGACCCAGCGCCTGATCCTATTACCCGTATAATCTTTCCAGTACGATAAAATACTCTCTGACAGATATTGGATCAAACTTTGCCGGAAGCCAAACTAATCTGTATTTATTTTTCCTCCTTTCCAGCTAAACACCTATCTTCCAAAAGAAGAAATGAAAGTCAAATTGATTAAATAGGGACGTTATTTACATATTTTTTAGTGCTGACGTTATTCAGCCTCCTCTCATCTATGTACTACCTGATACATGAAAATAGTATTGGAGATACCATCTACCCTCAACTTTCCATCAATCAATTATCAATTCTATACATATTCGTGAAAATGGATTGTTGAATGAAGTTATTGAAATATCTTCAAAAGTGTTGAATGCATTTTGGAGTTTTCCCGCATAGTTGGAGCATAAGTATTTCTAAATTGAGCTTTGAGTGACTCTTTTCACAATTTTGCGTTTCAATTATTGATTCGGAAAAGCTATTTTTCCATATTCAAGATTATGCCAAAATTCAAAAGCACATTTCACTTGGTCTTTGAGTTCGTCACTTAACGAACTGTTAAAGCAGCGAGTCTCCCTGCAAGTAAACAAGTTCATGAACCGGGAAGAACTGTAACTCATGTCCAATCTCGATCGACATCTTAGGAATTATATGGGTCAAGAGATAAATATATCACAGACGAGAGAAATCAGTTGGTAGGAAAGCCCTGCGTCTCACTTCTACAATAAAAGAGACGGGACAATTGCGTCATATAGAACGTCACTAAAAGTTAAAGTTAGGCTCCATTAGAGCTGAGCCAAATAGTGGATGGCCCAAATTTCTGACATATCTTCCTCATAAAACGTCACTTGAAGTTTAGAATAATATTGAACTCCCTCGTATTATCATTTTTTTTTCTAATCAATTGTCTCACTACCTCCAGGAAAGTGGTATACAACCATGAGCACACTAAGCTACCTATATATCCCACTATATATATGTGAACTCAGGTATTCGTTCAACTGCGATTATAAGTTACCGGCTTACCCGCATTGGCTCAGAGGGACAAAATGTTCTGATGTTGACATTTTTTGCGCACATTTGATTAGGTAGGTAAGTTGTTATAACGCAAATGAATTTTCTTACTACAAAGTAGTTTACCTCGACGTTGTTTGGCTTTACAAGATCTACCCCATTACACTATGTTTATGTATTTGAACGTATCTTGAAACCTTTCCAAGATACAACTGTTCATAAAAAGAAAAAAAGAAAAGAAAAAACTTAAATTATCAACACCTATACTACCTGTACTTACATTTTAATATAATGAGCCATATGAGGCTTTTTATTCTCATACGATTTATGATGTTATTGTTAGAACGCAGAAATTAGTATATTGAAGACAAACTCAACCTAAGCATGCAGGTACCTCCAAATGCTTACCGAGTTTCCTTTAGAACTCAGCTCAAAATAAATGGGAAACTTCGTTTAGCTATATACAGGGTGTCCCAGGAGTTATGTACAATCCGACTCCTACGTGTTCTACAACTCATTTTCGACCAAAAATGTCTCGTAGCAATTTTTTGCCAGAGGCCTCGTTTCCGAGCTATTCGCGATTTAAGTTTTCTTTCGTGTTTTCGATCTTATGTCATTAAAAACTGTCATAACTCCCTTAATTGTAAAGATAGCTCAAATTTGATGACACCGTTGAAAAGAGCGTCAAATTTTCTATCTATTCAATGCCAAAAAACTTTTAAAAAATTGCATTGAAGATGTAAGATTGCTCCGCGAAATGGCAGAATGGTCAAAATCTTAAAAACCCCGTGTTATTCATCTCGCATAGAAACCCCATGAATGCTTGACACAGAACTGTGCAGACCTGGTAAAACCTGCGCCTACATATCAGCTTTCCAACGATGTAGTCGTTTTGGTTTTTTAAAATATTTTTAGTTAAGGAAATGGTGTTCAACTGCAGAAAAACGTGTGTTTTCTGTTAAAATTGAGGTTTTTCGAAAAGTCTCGAAAATGAATGCAACTCATCGCAGTCGAAAATGAGTTGTAGAACGCGTAGGAGTCGGATTGTGCATAACTCCTGGGACACCCTGTATAATTAACTTAGTTGTCCATTATGATTGTAAACATTATGAGCTGATTCTAAAGTGCAGAGTAATTTGAAGACCGGAATTCAGGAACTTTCGTACAGTAACGTGATCATCAATATTTGGCCAGGTTTTAAGGATCGATCACTCCTTAACTAAGGGCAGGTTGTCGTCCTTTTCGGTTGGGGTCCCCTTTCTCTTGATTCGTGGTCTTTTCTGATCCCCCCTCAACGAGACGGATGGAACCTAATACTGGAGATGTATAGAATTTCTTCACATGACTGAACACTGTTTTTATCAAGTCCATCGCCCAACTCATGTAATGAAAAAATAGTTGAAATGGACGCTGATTCACGAATTAGCTGTCCCATGAACTTCAAAACTTCTGGCATCGGACTACAACGGTACATCTAAATCTAAGTCACAGTCGTAAGCATCCACGTATTTGAAATTAATGAGGTAAAATAAAACAACTTCCTCCTCCACTGTACATTTATGATTGACAAAAGTTGGGCTTAGTTTGTTGAAGTAATTCTAGTCGAATTAGATCAACCGATACGATCAACGCAGGCTATAAGGCAGTTTGAGCTTAATATTTTCCCCAATGAACCTTTGAAAATAGCTACAGAATAAAAACTCAAACCCCTCTGGAAGTTTTTTAGGTTCTTTGAATAATCCGTCCGCTCGCTATACGCCGTTCAGAGAATTTCTCATTAGCTAGTGGAAAAATACGTATGAAACTTGGGCTAAAACCATGGATGGGATAAGGATTATCCAGAATCGTCAGCATCACATGCAATCAACTCAAAAGGATTAACTTAAGAAGCGGAAATACAAATAACTCATGCTTTTGAATTAAAACTAAGTTCTAGGTTATGATTTCTTAACACACATCCGTTTCTCCGAAACTATTAGCTCAATTTTATTAAATTATATCCGGATTCTACACATCTTGAAACGTAAAACAAACACAAATTTTGGGGTACAGTAAATGTTTTTTTTTTCTTTTTTCGTCGATCACAAGGGTTTGTTATGGAAAATGATCAGTAAAAAACTCGTACTTGCTGATATAGTTCCAATGACATTATTTCTTCAGGATTTTGTTTGTCACCTATTTTAAATCTAACACAGGAGGTTGGTGGGTGCCAAAAGCTGTATCGATTTAGTTAGATCAGGATGTACCATTGCAATTAAAAACATCTTTTCTCAATAAAACTATTAACCTGCAGATGTTTTAGTTTGTTACAATAATTTCCATTCGGTGTCATCCTGTGACTGCCGCTCGTATCCACTTGCTCTCCCTTATCGATCTTAGATCTCCCACAGATGTGGTAGAAACAACTTTGAACATGAGAGAAATCATCAAATACGAAATTACTTTTTCCAGGGACTGAGATCATTATATTTTTATATTGACGGACTTGTGAAGCCTAGATAAGTGTTTTATGTTAAATTTCTAGTTTTGATTGGTTAGCGGCTTAGAGTTTCATGTATCGTCGTTTTCAGAGACCAGGTCTCGTTACGTATTGCAGTGTTCGTTTAGTATTGAAATATACATAGTTTTGAAGCATTTCATGTTCCCATCAGTTGGTCAGTTTGTCTGGATATGGTAATAATTTGAAGTGTTTTAGGATGTTCAATCCCATTTTAATCCATATACAAGTTACGTTCCTCACTGAAGTTCTAGCCATAAGGGAGAGTGAATGTATCAATGTATCTATCATTAATCCATTCAAGTGAAGAAGAATCGGAGAGAAAAACCACAGATAACCTCCAAGCCTATGAAAAAAATAAAAATAAAATAAAAAATTAAAAAATAAAAAGAAAAAAAAAAATGATAAAAACTACTTATAATAATAATAAATAGTAATAATAATTCTACAATAACAGTAATTTTGTTGAACGCATCCCATTGGCTGCGGACAACTTAGCCCCGTCATTTGATCAGTTCATTGACGGCCTAGCTCTATGTGCCCGACACATGGCCAAGATGCCGACCATCATCCAGCAAAGGCTACTAAATAACCATGGAAGTTGTCAAACAAATATTGAAGATTCTTAAATTTTAAAAGTTTGAAGAACATCAATGCAATTTGAAGTTTTTTGTTTTGTTTCCGGCCGTTCTACAGATTTGGAATGTGGGTTGACGCGGGCATCTAGCTTCAGACGCAGTAGGAATAGCAACATAGCATTTGGTCGTTTTCTTGATCGGCTAATATATTCATCTTGAACATGAACATCATTCAACATGAAGTGGAAAGTCGATTGTAACTCTCCAAGTCGATGAATTCTCAAAACTCACACATACACAGAGGGGGAGAGAGACGGAGCAAGAGAAAAAACTCAGAGAGAGAGAGAGAGAGAGAGAGAGAGAGAGAGAGAGAGAGAGAGAGAGAGAGAGAGAGAGAGAGAGAGAGAGAGAGAGAGAGAGAGAGAGAGAGAGAGAGAGAGAGAGAGAGAGAGAGACAGACTTCCATAGAAACCGCATCATGAATGCAGTCACCCCCTCTTAATTATTTCCAGCTCCAGAGGAACTGCACGTGTGAAGCACAAAAATTATGAGGGTGTTGACGGAAATTTACGAGGTTCCTTTTCTCCTCTTATAAATGCTCGCACTAGAGAGTCCTCCCAAATAATTCAAAGCATTCTTCAAAGACTTTATCGGTGGTCACAACGGATTAAATGGAAGTCCCACTACGTTTCTTAGGTTAGAGAAAAGAGGTAAGATGTTTGGGCCTTGAATATGGAACACCGGGAATGCTAAGATCATACACAATGAGAAAAATAAATCTATACCATCTTATATGGTTTTTTGTGACCAATACATACTTGAGCATTTGGTAAATACATGGGCCGTTGGGAGATTCCATGTCAAAGGTAGAACTCACAAAATTGGAATTCTCCGAAATAAGTGATTTGAGTATGTTGTATTTTTAGGTGAGGGAAAATTTCTCAAAAAGTTTCAGACCGATCCGTCGCATTCTCACCACACTACAGACGATCCGTTTGTTTGCTACAGCGGTTTGCAAACAGGAGGTTTGGGTTCACTTTCCTAACTGCTAACGCCCTCATTTCGCCAACAAATAAAATAAAATAATAATAATAAAAACTCTAAAGTTTCGGAAAGAGAAAAACCTCTTTTACACGGTGTAAAATTCTCCTTCTGTGAAATGGAAATTTCAGCTAGTCTTTTTTGTTTCACAACCTCCGAACATTTACTGGTTTTGTGTTGGATCTGTCCAGAGTAAATCCTTGTTTTGACAAAAGAAACGTACTAAATAGTTGTTCAGTTCTAATTGAAGTTTCGATAATGTTGTGTTAGCCACAACTTATCCCCGACCTATAGACTTACTCTTCGTTGTCGTAAGCTTACATCAGCACGCACTAACATATATTTTAGAACACTATATCCTGCGATATAATTGCCCGTATTCTCTCAATATTGGATTGATGCAGGAGGGTGGATTAAAATTAACAGCAAACAGTTGTAATTATGAATAATGATGACTGTGCATATGCTAATCCTTCATCGCCTCTGATTAAATTGTCAAAAACCCAAGTGTACCGAAGGCTTTGTTAAATATCAATCGACTACAGCCAGGTGATCTGCGTATAATTTTTATATTTCGTTTGGAGTTACTTTGAACAATGTCTGATAGTTAAAAAATATTATATCCTTCGATATAATAGCCCGATTTCTCCCAATATTGGATTGATACAGGAGGGTGGATTAAAAATAATAGCTAACAGTTGTAATTATGAATCATGATGACTGTGCATATGCTAATCCTACATCGCCTCTGATTAAATTGTCAAAACCCAAGTGTACCGAAGGCTTTGTTAAATATCAATCGACTATAGCCAGGTGATCTGCGTAGAATTTTTATATTTTGTTCGGAGTTACTTTGAACAATGTCTGATAGTTAAAAATAGCTACCCACATCAACTTTGTTTTTTTTTTTGTTTACATTTTTGTATAAATATTTATAAATTAATTATAGAATATATTTATATTCATGAGTTTAAGATATGTTTTTTTTTCTTCAGTTCCCACCCAGAGAGGGAGGGAACGCTCAGCCAGGGTATGGCAACACTTCCCGGTCCAGATCAAGGGTAAGTTTTTTCTATACTAACTTAAATACTAGAATGGCACATTTTCAATCGTAAAATATAATACGATGTTCAGACATAACTAAAAAATAGTGTCTAAGCCTAGTTAGGTGTATAGGTGTATGCAAAAACCGGTTTTCCTCAACAAATTTTTGTCATTATTCCGCAAAAATTGAGTCGAATCAAAGAACGGACATCACGTGAACCAGCGTTTAAAAACCATGAAAATTCATGTGCCGCACTTCAGAGTTCACTATCATCCACTATTCGACAATTTTTTGGTTGCGCAACTTTGCGTTCTCGCTGAACGGGTTGCACACCATCGAAAAAATTGGTTGAGGGATCAACTTTTCATGATTAGGGTTCCTATTTAAAATAAGAAAGTTAGAGTAACTTGCGGAGAGTAATTTGCGGGGTGCGCAAATATGATATTTGTGATCTTTGTAAAAGAAAATGAATATTCCATAAAAATTATTTTTGTTTACTCCCGTTTGGACGATTTAGGAAGGGGGTGAACAACTCGTTGGACATCCTGTATATCATCGTGACATTTTTAATGTGTCAATTTTAATCTAAAGTTAATGGGATAATCTTGATTGATTTGTTAATTCCACAATTGATAATCATTTATATCTTTTCAATTTCGTAAATTTGTTCTCCAGCATATTCGTCCTCCTGTCAAAATTTCACGCACTCTTTCAAAATCGTTTAGCAAACTAATAATTCTAAGCTCCTGTTCAACTTTTCATTGCTGCTTAAATAGTCGACTCCCAAATCCTAAATTACCAGACCATTAAGAAATTACGTCCCTTACAAACTCCAGCCCTTGCCTCCCACGTCAGAAAGTGGTGAAAATATGGCTAAGGGTCCAGGTAACAGAGAACCATTTGATCACTCGGGGGTCGTAGGATACAAACAGTATCCAATTGAGAAACTGTAACAAATGGTGCTGCATATGGTGGTCCGGCAAGTAATCCACAACCCTCGATCCCAACAACCGCATCTTTCTGACCGGCCTATCCTAAAGAAGGAACATATAGAACGAATCCGAGTTCTCCAAATATTAAACGGGTTCTTAGATGTCACTAAAAACTGACCCATCGTTTTTATAACAATAATGACCCAATGACAATTGATGGCTTCCAAAATTGCATGATAGTTTCTGTCATTAAGGGTAAAATCCACCCCCACCCCCTGCATCCGAGCAAGTATTCTCTTCTGTAACCACATATGACAAAATCAGAGAAGATCATGTTAAGAAGAATTTGAACCTCAAAATTGCTTATATGCAAAACTAAAACACCGAAAAGTCTTAAATTCTGATCAGGAACTACAAGCAGCTTGTTCTTAGGAACCTCCATGCAGCATTTTGCCAAAGAGACAGCCACCACTGGTAATTTCCTGGCTTACTGATAATTAGAAAACTCATGCAGATAATTGGCGAGGCGAACCATCACAAAATCCAAGTACCAAACATCCTCACACCTTGACCCTTTACAGCTCCGCTCCGAAACAACTAAATTTCCAGAATTGTGAACCAAACCCTGAAATAGACATCCAATGCAACTCTCCGAACAGAATCAGGACCGAACAGGAAAATCCTCATTCCAAAATATCTAACCCATCAACCAAACCTTTACTCCAAAAACACAAGGATCGTTCAAAACGAATAACTATCCACCACACCATCCAGCTAGTACACAAGCCGTACCCAAGTCATGACCTACTACTCTCCAAAATTTTAACAACATAGAGGAAGACCTGGAGAGTTCCCAGAATTTAGAAACTGATGGAAACTTACCCAGAATATTTTGGAAATCCAAATAACTATTATTCACAAAACTTAAACCTCAGATTTGACCTAACAAAACTCAGGTTAAGCCACATGAACAAAGTAAAAAAAAAAGAATAAATTGTCAACCTTGTCTCGAATGATCAGGACATCTTTCTTTTAGAGAAGGAACCCCTCTCCTTTACAAACGATCTGAACCACCAAATAAGAATCTCAGATGAACTCTCCAAATCTACAGAAAAGTTGCGAATCGAAGAATGCGGGAACATCAGCATAGTCAGATCTAGCGAGAATGCCGAAATCAATTGGATAGTGACCGAAAATTCAGGATAGATATTGATTACAGGAAACTTGACGAGAAGTTTTTTGACGATCGATATCCCCTATCCTAAATTTCTAAACCTCTAGATAAACCGTTAATGTGCCAGTACTCAAGTATCGTAGACCTTAAGTGTGGCATTTATCCCAACTACGACCTAGAGTTCACGAGGATGCCGGTCAGACTTGAAAATTCTCCCACAACCTTCCCGAGGTTGATGGACAACATTCTTCGCGGAGTATCCAACGAGTATTGTTGCGTGTATCTAGATAATGTCACCATCTACATCACCTAGAGGAGGTACGTATCCAAGATCAGACCAGAGGAGGTCATCAAACGGTTACAAAAGGCAAATTTGATAATTCAGCTTGACTAGACTGAATTTTTGAGACGCGAAATAAATTATGCAGCCCATCTGATGACACCTGGAGGAATAAGTCCCAAACCCGACATGATTAAATCTACCTTGAACTACACTATTCCCAAAACAACAAAAAAACCAAAGCTTTCTTAGGACTGATAGGATACTACCGTAAATTAATGAGATTTCGTGAAAATAACCGAACTTTTTTCACTGGATGCCTCAAAAATGGTAACAAATTCGATGTAACCAACTCTGATTTGAATGTTTTGAAAGTTAATAAGCACTACCAATGAACAACCCGATACTCCAGTACCTGGATTCTTCGAAACCCTCCTTTCTCACCACCTAAGTCAGATACGGACGTAAGCCACTCGTGACGAAGTTGTGGAAACTATTTCAATAAAAACGGAGTAGGATAATACGTATATATTTCCACGAAAATGATGAGTTGTACTGTTAAATCGATCTCGACGTTTAAGTCATCATCATTAACAAACATGAACTGAAGGTACTTCACAGAAAGCACATCTTATATCGCATAGGCCTAGGTGAAAGGAGATTGGATCCTATTGGCTCAGGGAAGTGAAAGGGTCGGGGAGGCCGCTTTAGTCAAGCTATCGCACCTAATTTGGTTTATCATTTGTAATGGTGTAATATTGGTTCAATAGATATGCTAAATCCAGAAACCGAATTTATGCTAAATCCAGAAACCGAATTTTAAAAATAATGTAACCCACTGATCAAAGCTTTCCTCCAAATCTGCTTGACCGAAGTTAATGAGATTCTGGTCAAAAATCACAATGAGTGAATAATATGTATTTTAATGCCATTTGTTCCAGTATGGATATAGACCGTAGTTAAATTGAACACTCTTCAGCCTTTACGATTGTTATGATTTTTATTAAATTTGCGTACGTTAAGGCTGACGAAGAAATGTGAAGTCACTGCTTTCCTCATCTCCGTCTTCCGTTCACCACGCCATTTCTCATGGATGGCCCGTGAAAGATTAACGAGCCCGACGATGGTTTGGTATAGTGCGTTGGGCGGGGGTGGTTAGGGGGGGGGGGGGGTCCGTTTCTTGTCAAGAGAAAGCGGTGGTCGCGGTCGCGGTTGGCGGCAAAGGGGGTGAGCCGGTGGGGAAAGAGAGAGGAGTTATTTCCTGGCTCGACTGGCTCCTACCATTCTGGGGGTCGCTGGAGGGTGCTAGCTCCGTCTCTTTTGCAAAACCCCTTCTCTCCAACCAGTAAGACCCTTTCTGAAATACATTCAACATTAACGTTAGGCTTTTCGTGGAGCATGGAGAGAGAAAAAGCTCCTCTCTCCGTCCAGTCTTCCACCACTTTGCCACTGTCTAACCCCCTTTGCAAATGGAGGGGAACTGAATACTGCAAATCCCGTTTCTGCCGTCCTCCGAAGACTCCCTCCCGGCTTTTACTCATCTATCCCTTTTCACCGTGGCTGAATACTGCACATCCCGGTGAAACGGAAATAGGTACTAACAAAATTAACCGCTTTACAATCCTGGATGGGTCTTCTGAGGAGAATCACAAGGTATTGAGGGGCACCGACCAAATGACTTCGTCTAAGGCGTTCTGTTCAGTAAAACTTATCTACTAAAATGGTTGCATTAAGGAGTCCAAGTAGTCCACTTCAAATCTGTAGACTAAATCCAACTGTTAGATTTAGTTACTACAGTTACCCTATGATGGACTGATCTATGTGTATACCCTTTATTATAAAGTGCTTTTCTCACCATTTACCAATGGTTGCATGGACGGTTCCGAATTGCTTTGAAATGTACATACCCGTATGAGTACCAGCTGTGCATACTCTTTTGTGGTACTTACCATGAAACATGATCAGATATGTACTAAATCGTAAGACTTCTGAAGAGTGATAATCATCTGATAAAGGAGTCAAAAATGACCGAGACTCTTCCCTCTTAACCTGCCCCCCCCCCCACCACCTTTAAATGTTAGTTTAGCTTCGTGGTACTTTGATTTTCAATATCAAATTTAAAACAAAAACAAAACATTTCGGTTTGAGGGTATGAAATACAGAAAACGGAAATATAGTAAGTCAGGACGTTTTTAATAATTGCTTTCGTAACAAGCGTTAACTGTGAACTAACTCGCCTCCGTTGTGAACCACCCAAATATAAGGGATGTGGAGGTGTACGGTACCAACCCCCTCTTGAAGGTGAAGCCGGTGTGTATGCGGTTTTCGAAGTAGTCGGTACCATGAAGTGTCAGGCGGAAAAATGTAAAAGAATATTAATTTAAGGATAGTAAATACCGAAATACATATCATAGACGAAGGAATGGAGCCTTGTCTTCCATGATGTAGATAAATGCTTGCATACGAGTCTGCAACACATTGGGACATTTTCATGTGTGTTTCTTATTTTATTTATTACTAAGCAGATATCAACCGCGCTTTGCACGGTGGGGCGTACAGATCAGTTAAATAGGCAATAAGAGAAACCGCCCACCCGTGGGTACTTGATTGAATTCGCGATCGTGTTGACTCATTGTTCCGACACACGTGGGCACTTAATTGAATTCGAGCCAAGCCACATCATCTTTCCCAGTAGCGTTTTTGTTACACTTGTGTCACCGGGATAATAGTAAATCGTAGCGTAATTCGGAGCGGATTTGTCCATTGTCAATTTTGGTTTATTATTCAATAATAAACCATTGTAATCGCTCTTGAGATTAAAAATGTCTAACCCCCCATGAAAAATTTGGTTGAGAACCGATTTACGTGCTCTATGCATATCTCCTGAAATTACCTATTTGGATTGATCAGTTGATCATATTTGTGTGCCTCCTGAAGTTCAAAAATCGCTCTATCACCTGTGAAACACGCACACTCCCAAGCTTAGTAGAAATTCAAATCATGAATCCAAGCCAAATGAATGAAATTGAATAATAAACCACAGTGAAAGAATTTGCAACGTTTTTTCGCTCACGATACTCTCGCGTTTGTTCACTGATCGTTTTGAGGTGGAAGAAGTACGGAAAAATGGTTGAAACTAATTAACCAAAACAAAATGTCTTATTATTGGTATCGCGTGAGCCAGTTCTCGTGACGATTTTTCAGTTTATGTGCCAAAGCAAAAGCATGAAAATGTCAAAAAAATTGTTTGGTCGTTATCAGAAGCGGTTTTTGGAAACTACCGTAATTGTTTACTCCCCAATTCGAAGCTTCTCTCCAGAACTTGTGAATCAAAGTTTTTGAAATTAGGCTGAAAATGTTACATAGTCTCGATGTAATTGTAATCTTGGCATCTTTAAAACTAATGGTTTAAAAGAGTAAATTGTGTCAATCGATCGCAATGGGGTTGGGTGTTCAAGAGTTCCTTTTGAAATTGAGTTTTTCATAACTTTTATTGTATATTTGCGGATAAGTGAAGCTTAAATTATTTTCTGTTATTTTATCGCTTTAAATTTCAATTGTTCCATTTGTGAGTGTTATACTTTGTGTTGATATACTTTCTATAGCTCTATTGTAGGTATTTTGATATCATCTTTTGTTCAGTAATGAAGGACCAGTTAGTTGCTGTTATTTACGGAGTTATTTTTGTTACGAAGATAGTCTACTCCTAATGTCTATAAAATCGAGTTTCCGAAATGAGTTCTGAAATCTTGTTGTGAAAATGGTTATGGTTGAACGAATACTTTTATCGTCGATCTACGGTGGAGAAATTGGAAATCGTCGTGGGGGACCGTTACTACATTTGATGAACATAGACTAAAATACAGCAAATAAAGAAATATTATATTACACCTTTGTGCAGTATTTTGCAGCGTTTGTTTTACTTACAGAGTGAATCCTATTACAAAGGTTCATTATTAAAAGCAATGTAACATATGACGTTAGTAATTTTATAGACATTTAAGGTATCAAATTGGTTATGCCCGTAACTAACAACCTCTATAACGTCCTAGAATAAGTGTTTGCATGTCATTTTCCTATGGAGCAATGATTATTAGTTTATGCAGGACAAGTTTTATCTTGTTGGGCCGAATTTTCATCAATGGATGACTTGAGTTACCCAACGAGGTGTTTTTCACGTATTAAAACTCTTTCATCAACAGTGAGCTGAGCAACATTCGGGTTCTCCAAGTCCAAAAATTATATATTGTATAGGACTTCGGTCTTGAAGGTTTTTCAGGGCCACACAATTGAGTTAAGTTCTAGACTGGTATCTAAATCGTTTTCCGACGTTTTCGTAAAAGGTCAGGAATCGGAATTTAATAAATATTTGCACATACATACGTACACTTATATTGTAAAGATTTGTTACTGTACAACGTCTGGTGTTACAGAATTCACTGTTAGGCCTAAAAAGCTTTATTTTACCTCACTGGTATTAACAGCACATTTGTATGGTGGGAGTGGAATTTATAATACTGAGGGAAATTTTACCCTTGGCCACCTATCTTGTTTTGCCAGAATCTCAGGGTCGACAGAACCTGCTATGTGCTTTGCTAATGAGGAACATCTGATTAGATTGCTAAATTAAATAAATAGAGCACATGAACTGCAATCAATTTAGTGCATTGTTTTCCCGGGGCCACAGCTTCCATCAGATTGTTTTTGGGATTGACGTATTTTTCTTGTTACTTATACCCGTGATGTTCTACATTATTTTCATTCATTTTCGACATTATAAGAACTTGACGGTAGTAGTGTAGGATTCCTCCTTCAGGCAAGAATACATGAAATTGAAATGGTCATGTAAAAGTTTGAAATTGAATTTCAAAACTGTGTGTAAAGAAAATATTGTATATGTTTAAAAACTGGGTGCTCTGTGTTAATTTTGTCCTCATCTACTTTATTCATTGACTGGTATAAGAATCTATTTAATTCAGCCAGGAGTGTACATTTTCCCACCTCTTAGTTAAGCCTTTAAGGCTTAATCTCGTTTCATTTCTTTAGTTTATATAATTACTTACTTCAATTTTATAGGCATTCTCTGCAATCCCTTTAAAATTAGAATGTCATTATAGACTGTAGAAATGCCGTAGTTTGCGTAAGTGAATTCGAGTTTCTTGGCCAGATTCGTCTCAATTAATGTACATAGGTTTCTCGCTCTTTTGATTATTGTTTTGAGAGGAATTCCGGAAGACGTAGACTGTGATGATGGTTTACACTCAATCTAGTTTTCCTTTTGACAGGCTCCCCCTGGTTTCCTTGCTTTAGAAACGAACCCAACAACTTTGAACCGAAGTTGATGGTCCGGGAAGATGGGAAAGCAGGACAGAGACGTATTGTTCCGAGCTTTCCACCGTGCGTAATGAAGGAGAGAATATGATGCTTTTTGGTTTGAGTTAAGCCCTCGAGCCAGAAAAGTCAGTTTCGACGGAGGAGGAACGACCAGAGAGCGCTGAAGATTTCAGGGGAGGGCTCCCATTCGCTCCAGAGTTCGAGCAAGAAGAGTTTGTGAAGGAAACTTCTACCAAAGTTTCGAGATGTCTTGTAGATTATGGAGAGAAGTTGTTACGAGAATGGAACTCTCTATATTCCTCGATATTGTTATTTAAAAACAGATCAGCAGAAGTGCAAAGCTACATAACTTTACAAAACACATTAATACAAGGAATGTACAGAACAACACAAAATGTATCAGCAAGTAACATCATTGTACATGCTACTGAATTATATTGTTCATCAGGTCAAAATCATTATCATATATCTACTGACTAATCCCTGATGATGGACAATAAATTATTTCAAGGGTTTCACTTTTTAACAGTACCGAATGTTTAAATGTCGCTCTCTCTCTCTCGCTTTCTCTTTTAACTGGTTGCGAAAAAGTGATAGGAAGATGGCATGTAGTTCTCTCACACTTGCAATATAATCCAAGTTATTACCACAAATAAATTATAAATTCGCTATATCGGTTTCAGCGTTATAAATGATCCAGAAGCACTCTCTTAAGTTCTCTTTTGAGAACTAGCGTATTAAAAAACTAGTCACTACAGAGGAATCAATACATAAAGTCGATCCGTTTAATGTATCACTAAAATATTTATTTGAGGTGGAATTTTACCACATCATGTATTTTAAGAAAGGGTCTCGTTCAGCATGACGGAGGATCTTAGGAATATGATAAGATATTGCTTTCAGTGCAATGATACGTATATTATTCCGAATCTATGTTCAACTGCTCTCTGTTTGCGTTTAGAATTATGGGCCATTGATGGGAGGATCGATTGTTCAGAGGCTCGTTGTTGAGTCAGGTTCTCAGTTAACTTCAAAAAGCTATAATTACATACAGAAACACTATTTATTCTATTATTAGATGTCCCATCTACGCCGATGATGATGAGGTAAAATAATAAACTGAATATGATACAAATTTGCACAATCAATTCAAAGCCTTTGCTTAGCAGATTCTAAAAAACATAATAACATTTTTATGAATCCCCCTGGTACTAAAAACTCTAGAGTTATCTAGCCAAAATAACAATGGGAATAATATCTTATAGGAATCAAGTGTAAATGAAACAGTTACTGTTAACAAATCCGATTTTGAAAAAAAATTTATTATAATCCAAATTTTAATTTTGGAATGTCGTTTTTTATCCTTTTTCCAATAGTCATAGAATCCTGACCGTTCTAATAATGAAGGGAGGGTCCTAATTACTGTTTTCATGTCACCATTTTTTTCGCGATTTGGATATTAATTGCAACTGAAAAATCAAATACATTTCATATAGCAATTTTATATATCAAAATAGGTACACTCCAAGAGGGTAGGTTCACAGCAAAACCACCCTCGTTCACCAAATTCACCTTCGTTGTCCAAAACGTCAAGCATCTCCTTGTTCTCATGTTTGTGGAGGCGATGTTCATGCTTCCTTGCGTATTTTGGAATAATTTCATGGACTGTCTCCATCCCCAAATCTCGATGAATAACATCGTTTCGCATGTACCAAGGGAAATACTTCTCAGTATTTTATTCTGAGAGGTTTGAATTTTCTTGTTATTTGATTTATTTATTTAATTATTATTATTTTTATTTGATTTATCGCCCAGATCTGTATCCCATAGGTCCAAATAGGGCGAAGGATCTGCTTATATATAAGCAGTTTGTTGTGAAGAGAGAGATGGGAATTCCTTCCCATTAGCCAATACATCCTTCTGTACTTGATTTTAAGTTCTTCTTTATTTTTTTCTATGTGTTTATTCCAGTTTAATTTGGAGTCAAGTGTCAAACCCAAGTATTTAACTTCTTCAGTATGCGGTATTTTATTCGAATTGATCTCAAGATCCAAGATTGGGACTTCTCGGTTAGTGAAGTGATGTGGGCTGATTTAAACTCGTTCAGCTTCACTCTCCACATCTTGATCCAGTTAGAAACTTCAGTAGTAGACGTCTGTAGTTTGAGAGTTGCAGCTTCTAAATCATCTCCAACAGAGAGGATAGCCGTGTCATCTGCAAAGGTGGCAACAGTTGTGCCTTCTTGTTGGGTTAAGTCCCGTGTGTACAGGAGGTAGAGTACTGGCCCTAAGACACTCCCCTTCGAGACCCCTGCTTTAATGTGCTTCAAGCCGGAGTATTGGTCATCTGAAATGTCTATTTTCAAGGTAGGACTTCAGTAGTAAGTAGTACTGTCTTGGGAGATCCCTGTGCAGTTTCCGTCTTATTCGTTTATCGGGTTCCACACATCTCAAAACGTTATGGTGAGGTTTCCATATGGTGAGGGAATTTTCCAATGGAAAAATAAAATTTATTACAAAGTATAAAACTACTTGAAACGTTTTTCTTAGAATGGTAATTTAGACGGAGAATTTGGACGTAGGACGTAGGGGTGATTCTCAAAATCGTCTGACTTTCAACTTTTTTCCCTTATTTGCATACATTTAATGAGTACTGCATTGACCAATAGAGAACCCTCGGAAGCTAATATAATTTAAATGTTTTTTTTTTCGGGTTGAGAAACCCTGATTTGTTAGCTATACATGTGCCCATAGCCGTTAAATATATGACCTACCCAGGTTACCTTCAATGCATTCATAAAATCATAACTGTAATTATTTTTTCTCTTTGTTTGACACTTTGTACCTACAGGCTAAATTCGAATGTCCCCATCCATATATGCTCCACATATCAACCTTTCGAAAAGCAAACACGAAAAGCATTCTGAAATACAAACCGCCTCTGTGCCGACCTCGTGAGATATTTTTAAAACAATCCCACGCCAGACGAAAATGGGTCATGCAAATTGAAGTGGTCGCCGCTAATTCCCTTCCCTAATTAAAAGCACTGTAGGCAGGAGATCTATAAGGAAACTTGAAACTGACTGGTGAATTAATTATTTGACGCCACAGTTAACGTACCTTATGAATACACCACTACTTGTGAAACAAGTTGTTTCCGGAGTTTCTGTTTCAGTTGCACATAACATAAACCGTTTTATTTATTTTTTCGTTTATTGATGGGCATAGGTGGCAAAATGAAATTAACACATCAACTCTCGAAACGTGAAAAGAGTATTCTATGATGGTCTATAGAAGTTTAATGAATTATAGTGACAAGATATTACATTTAGGATTTTGTTATAAGCATGCTGCTATCACCGAGTGTGACGATCATTGATGCAATAAGACACAAATTTGACTAAGTATATATTACCGATCCTCCGTGGCCACCTATCAATTCCGCAAACTATGTCACCTTAATAACCCAGATTGCAGTGGTATCAACTTATTACTTGACCAATTCATTCATTAATTGGGAATTTACGAAAATAATGAAGCTATGGCAAAGGCTCCCAAACTTGAGAAAATCGGATCAGGACTTGGATGGTTCCCTATGGGTGTCATTGGCAACAAGTCAATCATCACTCATCCATTAATCTCAAGACCAACAAACAACTTTCTCACTTCCTATTCATTCGATCATGCTTAAGAAGTACTGTGTGATGTCATATCACTTGAACAACATCGTATCATTGTCAGATCCTGAACATCCTGTACGGTGAAATTTTCGAAACAACTCTCATTTCAACAGACGTTGCTGTTATTGTTTATCTCTCATAACGTACGAATGTAAAATATATTAATTAATTTTCTCATCATCATTTCTTCCGATATGAATTCAGAGGTTTCTTGAGAAATGACGTCTGATTACCCCATAAGATGACATCTTACGCCGTATTTCTCTAACCACACCCACACGCTTTGAATTTGAATAAGAAAATTGAAAACATTCGAAGACGTTAATACATCCAATTAACTGATGCAGAAAGCTTTGTGCTACACTGGATTGAGACGACTTTTTTCAGTGGTGGAAGAGGAGGGTTCCTTTTTTTCAATTAACAAACGACAACAAAAGGAACTTGTTACTACTGACATAGCTTACTGAAAATTATTTTCGCTTCACGGAAGCCAATTGAGAACTGTACTGTTCCGTTCATAGTCATTGTTCCTTCTAGCAGAGTTCTGCAAGATAAAGCGATTCCAGAAGCAACAAGCAGCTATTGACTTCATTGATACAACTTTGGCATGCCTACAGCTTCCCATGAATATTAAATGGCAACTCCTTCGCATAACTTTGGCACAGCTTTTACTTCAAGCTGACACGCTTCTGAATAACTACGAGATCCGCCAAAGCGCTCAGCCACATGTAAACGAATAGTTCAGTATTTCAAAGGAATGAGTTCAAAGGAATATGAGGATATATACAGCTTCACAGCGTTTCATGACTAAAACATTAATAAAAAATAAATGTTACTTCCATCGACGCTTGATTGAATATTAATTGCACCTGTTCTATTGTTCAATTCATGTGTAAAATCAGATATCTATGCATATTGTAGATAGGACGAATTGTACGGTTTTAAAATAATACGAATAATATCAAATGACAAAAAGTTCCATACGGTAGAATTCAGTTTTATTGCAGTTTTATTTTAACTGGAGCAGTTCAAGTATAATAACAAACCCAAACGTTTGGAATTGTCCAGTGGCCTCCTACTTCATTTGTTAGTTTTTCTTTTCTACGCAGCTGATATCTTTAATATTTTAATGGTGGTCATGGAAGGATGGAAATATCATATCAATGTCAAGTCAATCGTATCGATATTTGTACCTCCAATAGCATTAACCTATGAAATATGCCGTGAATCTCTAGTATCAAACTAATTTTCTCAATTTTTAAGATTAAGAATCTTTTGCGACTACTTACAACATTTCGTTGATCAATACGTTCATGTTACTAATGCGAGGAGCCCAAATGACTAGCCTTATGACTAGGCAGTGGTCAAACCTCAAATAGTGCGCCTTAGGGTTGGTTGAAAAAGAAGCCGACATTACTGGAACAACTACAGTTATTGATTATTTTTTATTTGAATCAACCGTCTCGGATAAAAGCTTCGAACGGCGGACGTACAAAATAAGTTTCAACGTTTTTTTCTGACTCCAAAAGTTTCCAATATGAAATTAAACTGCATCATCTTTATTCAATCCAATCTGTTTCTTGGAGCTTTTGCACCTTCACTCAAACCACTATTTACTTCACGTTTGATACCCCTGAAACCGTCCCTGCGGATTTACCATCCGTTTGACAGTATTTGAGATCTACAGCCTTGAAACTCCAACCTAATTTGTCTAGGAATCTAAGTTGGTGGATAACGAACCTCAATAAGACGGGTCTGATCTTTAAATATGAATCACTGGTCTCGTATATTTGGTATTTTTCCTCCTCGCATATGACGATGCAATGAATTTCCTGCCCCACCGTCATGGCGTCCTCCGAAATTCGTGAGCTCCTTGGCTTTTCTCTTCCCGTGCCGCATTGTTCCAGTAATTTTGAGGGTCTTTGTGAGCGGCAGTATTATAATTCTAATTACCGAAGGGACTGCACCACGCACCTCCAACACTTCCGTCTCACTCTTTCTCCAACACAAGAGGTCACTACGTAAACCCTTTCTGGGTATTTCCCGGAGGAAAAACCGTCTTTCTAGCTCTCGCTTTTGTTCAAGAAACAAACAACGTAGCTGATTAATAAGCCACCCCACAATGGTTCATTTAACGTATGCGATATGCACGGTATCATATTATTTTAATTATAGTGGAAAGTTGACAGCACCAAATGTGGGGAGTCCTGAAAGAGTCATTTTCTAGAAACGGTTGAATATAATCCACAATCCCACCTGAGCCGCCTCTATTTGAAAGGCCCTGTATCAACAATAATTTTGTCTATTCTCTCAGGGCAGACTGATAAAGTTGACCTAGTACCGATAAGGTACTAAGCCATGACCAACATTAGGGAAGTTAGATGAGGCAACGGTTTCTCCTGCACTACCTTGGACGACCTGAGCTGCGCAGTTCAGTTTAGTCGTTTAATAGCGTTCACAAAAAAAAGTAAATATGAAACAGCAGATAAGACATTAGCCAAGAAAACAGCAAAATAACAAAAAAGCACTCACGGCAAAACATGAAAAAAAGGCCCTAGCGCAGATTTGCGCAAACAAAGTAGTAACTATGTAAAACAGCATCATTTGACGAGTGTAAAGGTAAAAAACGTTCTTTGAGGCGAGCAAGCCCCTTGTGTGAGATGTTGAAGTTGAAACACGGGAGAAAAATTCCAATTTCAAGGGGTTTGGGTGACTTGAAATTATCTGTATCCCGCGGTAAATGGCTTAATATGTTCAATTACCTGTTTCGGAACTGGTCATATTTGTCAGGCGCCGGTCGTTGACTGAGAAAGTTGTCGGGAAGCCCTAGGATTTTATCATATTTTCGCACAAACAAGTTGATTTTGAAGCACATTGGCATTATTTCAACCAATCAACTCACTATTCCCGATATTTTGCGGTATCATTAGAATAGATCGTCAAGTGAAAATCCATTTTCAGCAAAGTCGAGTTTTGTTCCGATAGATTTGGAATCTGAATCGCTGTGAGCTGTCCGGAGCTTTTCTCCGAAACTGCTGGACGAAAGTTAATGAAATTAGGATCAAAAATCACGTTTGGGTTCTAATTTGGACTGAGTTCTTGACCTTGATCTAAGTAAAAAATCGAAAACATTCGAGATAACACTATTTTTTTCACGTCGTTACTGATAGTCGAGTCTTCTAATAATCGAATGAGCCCACACGTTTATCCATTCGTTGTCCCTAAGGAATATAACTTTTTCCTGATACAGTAGGAGGATCGTAACGGCTGATAAAATTGCGGTAGAATTTCGTTTCAAGAGTTCCTTCCCTCGATAAATTTCAGTCGTCCTACACTCGGATTTCTGCATCGGGTACCACACCATATGCAGCACATCGCACCATTTTAGGCCATGTCCTGACTCCCACCTGTCCCTGTGGTAAACATAATATCAGCTTCTGTGGGACATCTGACATCTGGCAAAGGTGCTTCCGTTCAGTTGGAGGTCCTTGTTGGTGATTTCATTCCTAATAGATCTGTCGTGCTGAAATGGGGTTCTTTTTATGGACAAGACATGTAGCACGAGGCGCCAAGTTTAGATAATTCGTCAGTGACTACATCTAATATTCAAGGATAAGTGATTTACAAAGATAGGCTATTCTAATACAGAAATAATATAACTCATAGTAATAATTTGCAAATTTTTTTTGTACTCATGTAACCGCTGTATGCATGTGACAAGGATTTCAGTTTCGTGCAGCAACTAGTGACACGATCGTTGTACTCATATGAGATTTTGTAAGTAAATAGGTTAATAAACAACTTCACTTGAGTGATCAACATTTTAAAATTCGAATTTTAGAAAATGTGATCATAGAAACAAACCTGATCATTCAGTGATAGATGAACTATACGTTTGTGCAGTGATGACCAGTAATTTTAGTGTTGCAATTGGGAGGACACCATTCTCAGTCTAGCCACGCAATGGCAAAAATGTTATCAAAAAGAGATTTTCAATTTCGCTCATGCGCAGCAACTACTTATTGTACTTATGGTATGAGCTTAATGAAATTCGTATGACATGTACTAAGAACTATACGCCCAGTCTCCTCAGTCCTCGTCAGTTCTTCTGGTAAATGTACGGTAACAAAGGTTGGAATAAACTCGATTTCTTGATTTAATAATTTCATAGCAACTATATCAGCTCAGCTAATTCGATCGCCTTAGTTTATAAGGTGACTTTCACTACGACCACGTCAGTTCACACTCACATGCGATTGAATTGAATTATTTACACCACGACATACGGATGAATGTACAACAATCTGAAGGGATTCTTACGATTCGTTGGAAAATGGGTCTCTCAATGATAACTACAAAAGTCTCAATTTTTCTTATTTGAAAGTAATTCCAATTCTGTTTTATAATTTCGATAATGAAATTTGTACGCGATCAAGAAAACATCAAAGCCCCTCTCATCATTCCATATTTGAATTACCGAATAAATTTCGATTCCTAGAAGTTATTCGCAACAGTTACTTCCAAACTGTGACCTATATTATTATGGTATGTCTATCAAACGAACGTTTACGATGTGATGTTATGGGGATTCAGCTTGAAGTAATGAGAGCGTAGGGGCTGTCCCTTGATGGAATACACCAGCTATCCTTTTAATGGTCGGCCCTCCAACCTCACAACCTACGCACGAAGGGTCTTTCTCCGGAACCGAATCTTGGCTGGTTACTATCAACATGTGTTTCCTATAGAATTGCTAATTCGCCGTGAAAAGGAAAGAACTTCGGTAGAAACGGTAGAGAAACCCCAGAAACCAATGTCCGTTTCCTAATGGAACCAGCCATCAAGGGAAAGGAGTGGAGTGGAAGATTCATGGTGGCGTCGCTCTATGTACTGGTCAACATTATTCCTAAGGTAACAACTAATGACTCGGCTGTCAGAATATTTTTTTTCTTCTTTCTCTTACGGTCCCAAGATCTTTCTTGCTTTTATCCTCATCTTACGCATCTTTCATTGATAATGTTGAGCCTTCTAGATCCCGTCATTGGGTTTTGGTTTCATTTTCCTTGTAAATGAAGCTATTGCAGTAGTTGAAATAATATGTTTTGACCATTCTGAGACATATTCTCAGTTTTAACGCTTATATATACATAAATACCCCGTACATATACGTACGGCTTATTTTAGGGTTGCAGTTGAGAGGGGAAGGGGGGCCCAAAAACAATCAACCTTTGTGAAATATTTTGAGCGTTTTTACCATGCCCAAGGATGCTTACGTCACATTCAGGAAGCGCGAACGGATGAACGTAAGGCGGTCTAGTGGACTCGTTCTATCCACAGAATATAATATATTAATTATATAATATACTAAGAATACTATATAATAAGTCACAGAATATAATATAGTAAGTCATATTATGACTTACTTAAATAAAATATAACGAACATGAAACAATTCTCGTTATTCAGAAGGTTTTTGATATTCGGGCTTTCAATATTTCAGCTTCTTGATTTCACCCTTAAGGGTTGGTCAAAACTAATGCCGATGATTCAGGACCTTTCTCAGCCCATTTGTGACTTTTGATACAAGGTTCATCAACATCGGTCTAGTAGTTTCGGAAAAAAACTCTAGGTGGCTGGCAGATGGATTTTTAGATTCCATACGTGTTGAAAGGTGTTTCAAATTTTGAGGGAAGGTTAAATTTTGCGTGAGGGCTAAATTTTACTTTTCTTGATCACTAAGATTCATTATTAACCAATAAACCAAATTAAAGACGTAGATCCACATATCGTAGGTACGTATTTAACCTTCCGTCGGGCGCGAGTACCTGTGAGATACAGGCAGAACCTTTTTACAGAGATTAAAGGGTGTAGGGGGTTCCTGAGAAAGCCCTCCTCCCTTCTAGCTTTCTGACGTCCTTCGGTAGCATCGTCAGTCGTTCTGTTGCCTCCATTCAGACTTCAGTGTTTTTTCCAGGTGGCGACGAGTATCCCTTAGATACCTGTGCCAGTTATGTAAGCATTTTTCATTAATCTGAAACCCTACTAATTTCAACTTTTGCTTCCGAGTCTACCGGTAGCGGAAGCATTGTTTTCACTTTCGGAATGTGAAAATTTTTGGTCTCCAAAATCAAAAATTCCACTCGCATTTTGCGTTTTAGACCTTTCTCAACCAATTTTGGTTCCATGTCTGTCAGTGTGTCTGTCTGTGTGTGTGTCTGTCTCTCAGCAAATCCTTGTTACGGGCAAAACTACACGAAGTTATAGTCCGATTTTGATGAAATTTTCAGGGATTGTGCGGGTTGGGGTGTAGATGGTCCCCTATAGGTTTCATGATCCCCGGATCAATAGTAGATGGTCCCCGATATCTGCGCATGCGCAAACGTGAAATCCTTGTTACGCGCATAACTCCGGGAGTTCTTGACCAATTTCGATGAAATTTTCAGGGATTGTTCGGTTTGATGTGTAGATGGTCCCCTATAAGTTTCATGACCCCCGGATCAATAGTAGCCTCTGCGCATCCGCAAACGTGAAATCCTTGTTACACGCATTACTCCGGGAGTTCATGACTGATTTCGATGAAATTTTCAGGGATTGTTCGGACTGATGTAAAGATGGTCCTCGTGAGTAATAAAGAGAAAATAAAGTTTTAGCCTCGAGCTTGGATCGAACCATATTGAACCATCATTGAACGATGCATATATTTTATTTTTCGAAATGCTATAATGTCAATTTATCACTTTATTTATCAATCCATTCAGCGTCAATTTGTCAACTGTCAATTTATATTTTTTAGCCTCGATGGTCCGTTTCATTCATATCAAACTCAGCTTATGGGTATATTCACATCTCTATAATTAGAATTGATATCTGCTATGTCGCCTGTTCTATTCGACGTTATTATGAGATTAAATAAAAGTTAAATAGAAGTTCTTTAGTCAATAATAATTTTTAATGATCTATACAGTCATGTTATGGATACGAGGAAGCTATGTGCCACACCCACTTGGCAGACGTTTTTTCCTGATATTTTTTCATAATACTTTTTAATGCTCAATAAGGGTATTCTCCGTCTAATTTTGACTGTATACGTGCAATTAACCTAGTCTTCAGTTAACAAATAGGTTAAGATTGTGATAATTCCCTAGTAAGAACCAAATTACTTATTCGTGACTTTAAGACACCGAATGTGATAATTACTTTTCCCAAAATGTGGAAATTTTCCAAATATATTTGGTCATTGTGTTTTTGATTGATATTTTACTCTTATGGTGGTATTTAAGCTGAGAAATACTGAAGGGTATCTGAGAGATACTTGCGCCTGCCCGTGTAACATTTTAGGGCGCGCCTGACGGAAGGTTAACATTAGCTAAATGTTTCCGCCTTCAACTAACTGGCCAATACCAATATGATTCTTGGACTGTAGAAAAATCGAACCACGCGGCACGATCGTATTGCCGCATCAAATGCGCCTAGTGCGATGCCGCGTTGTTACGTATGACACATCTGTAGAACTGTACTTTTGATCGCAACAACAGATCGCGATGGGCGCCCGCCCGCTCCCGTCGATCGCGTTCGTTTTTCACTTAAGACACGACGTCAAGGTATGGTTTCCATGACGCGTCTGCGGCCGGCGTCAGCGGGTTGCGATTTCTCCATGTGCCGACATAGGCGCCAGCGGCGCCGAGCTGTAGGAGAGTTATCTCGCAAGAGGAGCGGCGCCGCGCTGCAGGAGAGTTATCTCGCAAGAGGAGCGGCGCTGCAGGCGGCGTACTTAGGTTCCAGCTTCACTTTCGATCAATTCAATCATCATCATCATCATCACAATATATAAAGATGAAAATTTCAGAGTATAACCGCTTTTCAGGGGGTGGTGAAGCTGGGCGGGTGGAATTCTCCCCCCCCCCCCCTCCGGCGGAGCGTCTCCCAGGGCAACCGACCTGCTCCCCCCTCCACCCCCCGACCCCGCCAGTGAAGGAAAGAGGGCTCCCCTCCCCAGGGACTTGGTATAAATACGATTTTTTGACTTCGCCTATTGTTATTATACTCGCTCATTGTGTTATTCGCCTATTTCTGGTATATTATAGTATACTATAGTATATATAAACTAGTATACTATATTCTCGACATGATCGAAACTGAAGGTATTATGTGAAGCTATTATGTTCAGTTTTATTCGTTTAAAATAATGGTATTACTTTGTTATTATTGTAATTCGTTTAATTGAATGGTATTAGCATAATGCAATGAAAGAATAAGAATAATAGCAAGGAATCGGTTGTAAGCGAAAACCATCAGAAATATTTTCGTGACGCTGTCCGCGTTACATTTTTGAGTTTACGTAGCAAAGTAAAGACATAAAATTTCGAAAAAACAGCTTTCGTACAAGTAGGCAACTACGAGGGACATTTTATGTCTTTGCGCCCCCTACCGCACACACACCTCGTACTTCCAATTGGAGGCCAGTTTTGATGTAAAACGCTTATCAAATTCAACGTCGGCGAGAGAATGAGGCGTCTCGATAAATGTATCACGTACCTCGCCAATTTCAATTTCATTTGTGGATAATGCAGTATTCTAAGCAGCTTTTTGCGTAAACGATATTCGCGCACTAGTTCCAACGAGTGCCGTTTTGTAGGACCAATGATAACTACGTCAGATTGTGCTCGTTGATGGTTGCGATGTAATGGTTCCATCGTTTGGTCACTGAGGTTCCGAAGCAACGAATGGTAAACTGTAAAGACACAATCATCACCACTCACAGGACTGTCACAGTTAGTAAACAATATGGTTCCATCGGGTGGTCATTGAGGTTCCGAATGTCCAGGGGTTAACTTAACAAGCTTAAGTAAATCGTCAGCTTTCAAATGAGTGGTGAACGAGTTTTGTACGATCACAAATGTCGAAGATAATTATCCGTAGCAACGAATCGGTTGTAAGCGAAAACCATCAAAAATATTTTCGTGAATCGCTCTTGAAAAAAAAAAAAAAAAAAAAAAAAAAAAAATTCTAACCGCCCCTGAAAAATTCATGGTTTACGTTTCAAAGGGTGTAGAATCCGAATCTGCGATAAAAAATTTTCCGTCCGTCCGCCGTACGCCGTGCGCACGATTTTTCCCAAACGGCTGAAGCAAAAAAGCTGAAATTTTCAGGAAAAATCCATGTTGGACGCCCCAATTCTTGAACCAGCTCTCTCACGTAATTTAAAGTGCCCTTTAAGGGCTGTCAAAGTTTTGTAAAATCCTTAAAAACCACAAAAAATGTTAAGGCGGCCTACATTTGTACTCTTTTTGAAGAAGACTCCACGAGGAATCGAATGAGCCCCTCCCCAGGTCCGTAGGTCAATCCATTCTCGATCTATGGCCCGATTTATGGTGCCAACATTCGCGTTATTTTGGTTTGTTATTGTTTTTGTGTTGATATCAGTGACGTAGTGATGTAGTGATGCAGTAATGTGGATACTGGAGTGAACTCCTAAAAGGCTTTGTAGCCGATACACGGGTTGAAGCATTCTGATAACCATAAAAAACGCTGCAAATTCTTTCACTGGGGTTGCGTTCATGATTTGAATTTCTACTAAGCTTTGGAGTGTGCGTGTTTCACAGGTGATAGAGCGATTATTAAATTTCAGGAGAAATGCATAGAGCACGTAAATCTTTTTTCGACCAAAACACCTATTTGGATTGATCAGTTGATCATATTTGTGTGCCTCCTGAAATTCAATTTTCGCTCTATCACCTGTGAAACACGCAAGAGAGGTTTAGCTCAAAGACTCCAACCAAAAGACATTACTAAGCGGTACAGCCTCCGCAACATGCAATAATTTCCTGCAGCAACTCTTTGAAATTTGGAACTGGGGCATTCCGCATTATGACAAATGCATTCCCAACAGTTATCTCTACAAAGATAAATAAGAGGAAGCTAAGCACTTCCGAAGGTCCTAGTCGATACAGAAGGTTCTATACTTCATGAAGGCTCGTTGTATAACTTCTGTTTTTGAGAGAAAGCCCTTTCGATGCAGAATGTGGAGAAACCCGTTTGGTCGAGGTCCCAACATTGTTTCCCGCTACTCTCGCCCCCACTTTTATTTCAATCCCCTCCCTCTCCCTGTCCTACGAGAACAAATGTCTGTGCAGAGACGCAGGGCACCCCCCACCGAACAAGAGCTCAGGAACAATGAAACAATGGTTTTCACGCCCACTCGGTCTACTTGCCATCCTTTTTTCTCACTTGACGCGATTCGAGACCCGGAAAACGCATTTTTTTTAAACTGTTTGGTTTTTCTTTTTTTGTACATATGTTTCACACATAACTATGTCTCGAAAACGGCCTTGGGAAACTATTAAAGGACCAATAACCCAATAGTACCCAATAACTATTTATTGAATTCCTAATCTCATTATATTTTAATCCTAACGTAATAGTTCAATATTCTTGGATAAATGTGCGTTCCATTTTTGTTTTTTGTTTTTGCCAAGACATCTTGATTTTATTGTTCATTGTTTGTTGTTTACCAGAGATGTGGTTATTCTTAAAAAATGAAACACCAAACGTCCGAGGTAACAATGATAGGTTTTATATATCCGATTTAATGTAACCGATCGAAAATTGATGAAAATGACCATAAACTGAAATAAGGATCTCCTTCTCAAATTAACTTAATAAATGATAGCCTATTAAAATGAAAATAGGTACCTTAAAGTCCTTCTATGGCTTAAACTAAATTAAATTTCTGACCGTTGTGACGTGGGGAGCACGCGCGTGTGCGCTTATGATGATTTTCCAGCAGAACGGAAGGAAGCAGTACTAAACGGTGCTGCCAGGTACGCCTAGACTGGAGATGGGTAGGCTTGGTAGCTCACAAAACACATACAGACCGCGCACAACAACATCGACTGAGGCTTATGTAAACAAAAATACAAAATAAACAAAACACTTCGGCGTTGACATTGTTTGCATTGGATGGAGAAGACGTTTGGAAAAATTCATTGCCAATGACTGAAACCATATCAACAAATACAAAAAATTGAGCTTTTGAGTAATTATTTAATATAGAGGTCAACGCATCAGTCCTTTATCACTGTTGCTGCTGAATATACTTAAATGATCATTAATATTGATGAAAATGGGGGTTTGGGAATTTTCACATCACCACACGAAATGGCGGATAATTGATCTTTTCCTTGTTTTCCTACCTATAAGTTTAGGCTAATCCCCATATCCAAAATTTTGAGGATCCCACCCCCAATGTTGTCGAATGATAAAATGTCTTTTTGGTCTTGAGTCCCGACAATTCTGAACCGTCTGGCTCCGGGTCCTGAGGGTTTCAAGGGTAGATGGAAGGCTTTTCATTCTCTTCTCCTCACAATATGCACACTGGGACCAGTAAAAGGTTCTTTCCCTACACATATTTTGTTGAAATTGTAGAGGTTCATGCCCCACTTGCAGACACGATGCGCTAGTGCGGCTTTGCACTGAGGTTCAGTTAAAATTATAAATGCGGTCAATGATGATGCAATTTCAAGCAGTCTCCATGGCCCAATAAACCGACACCGGGATGATGCATAAGTACAGCTTTGTTTGCCGTCATTTATTGTTTTTTTTTCAATTATTTCAAGTTCAATTTAAAATTTTAGAGAAGAAGTGGTAACCTAGAAAAAAGTAGGAAGCGTCGAACGAGTATTGATCGTCATGTAAGTATCGAACGATGAGACGCAAAAGATAACAGATGCCACACGACTGGGAAGTGTAATTCTAGCTCACGGGGCAGCGTTCAGGACGCTTCACCATGCCCTTCCTTTCTATGCTCCCGAGTTTTTCCACAATTGTTATGTAAGAGTGAACAAATGAGTGGTGGTAAAGTTTTTAAATTTATGTACATTATCTTTAGTTTTGTAAGAAGGGGCTAAAGGTGGTTGCTTATGGAAGTAGTCCTTGGGAAATGTTTTCCATCACAAGCTTAGTTCGGCTGAAGGGCTCTTGTAACTAATTTTGTTCCTGATCGTTCTACCATGCTGAAGTATAAATGGCGCTATTTTTATGCCATCTAGAATGCAATTACAAGTCATAAAGTCCGAGTTTAAGTAGTGTACCACAGACCATGTGTGATAGTGATTTCCGCAGAAGGGTAGTTATACTTTATACTACTGTAATAATATACCTCTGCGTAATAATTTGCAGCACTTTTTTTTTTTATTGGAAAAATGTAATAAGGTATCTTAGAGATAAAGTCTGCAGCCTGAACCGCCCTCAACCATCCCTTCCTATATCTAAAGGTCCCCAATGTTCTTGAGTAAAATTAGTAAATATCATTAGAAATTGAAAGAATAAGATGATCTCTCTAAACAGAAACCAACAGATGTTGGGTTGGGGGAGATGAGGTGTTCTTGTTCAATTGAAAAAAAAAAATTGGAAAACCTGAAGCGAGGAGTAGCTTGATGTCTATTTGATTGAATTAATGTTCAGTAGGTGTGATTATTAATAATAATGAGATAATATCTAAATAAGGACACTTTGTTTAATAATTTATTGTGTTGAATAATGAATTCGAACCAAAAGTGTGAGCTAAGCAGATCTTTACAGCGCACATCCAATCCCAATAGTTTTTCGCTGGTAGTAGTGGGTTGACCGTACGCAGATCATGACAACCGAAGGGAGTCAGGGTTATACCATACCCTCACGACCGATCTGTCGTGCAGGTGTAGTATACAATTAGCGCCGTGAATCGAGTGAGGCGTTAAGTTATCGGTTCATGGTTTTCAATTCCCCATGTACCTACTTACCTTTTTCCTTTTTGTCTCAAAAACGAAATAGTAATCATAACCGCTTTTCAAATATTATTAATCCAATATCCGTATTTAAAAAAATTCAAATCCCGATTCAGGAGAAATGACGATGAATGTCAATTATGTGTTAGGTAAAATTTGTTTGGCACGGGAAGTCGCTGGGACTAATCGTTCCACTGATATTGCACGTCACTGTACCAATTATTTATCAGTGAATTTAGTTAATATAGTCGAAAGCAATTTCAGAATCACATCATGGACAGTTAGCAGATCTTTTCTTGTAATTTTTTGTAATATTATGATGTCCAAACTTGAACAAAAAAAATTAAATTAGGTAATATCAAAACACGTTGTTAACCAACAAAACTAAATCCGTTTTAAAAAACATTTTTAAAATAATTGTGGGGAATAGATTATGTTTAATTTCAATATGTATATCAGAATCTTCATCGTCATCAGATTCCCAATCAGAAAACTGGGTGAACTGGTCAACTACAGCAACGTGCAGAACAACGGAAATGTAGTTTTAATTTATGTTTATTAAATTTTACAATGAAAAAATAATAATAATAATTAACCGAAAGTTTGATCAATTCAGCGTACACTCCGATTTGTTCCTTCCTAATACTATTCAGTTTAATGGTCGAAGATGTAGAAATGTGAAAATATGGTACGAGTAATATTTGGAATATCGTAGGCTGTGCCCTTCTTCATACTTCAAGTAAATCGCGCTTGTGGCTTGTTTAATACAAGAATAATGCTCAAAAAAGTGGAATGATAATTATAGTGCCAAAATGTTAAAAAATAAAATAAAATGAGACAGTAGCTTCAATCAATTTTGCGGTGCAAGAACTCATAATACTTCTAACCTCACGCTTTGAAGTCCTTGAGAGTTCCCATCAAAATCAGACGATATTTATCTTAAATGTCTTGTATAGAATCACCCACTAACTACGTAATCTCTTACGGTTTGAAAGTTGAAAGTAAATCCTTTGACTGGTATAGAAATCAACTACGGTGAAATGGGAAACAATCTAAACATGGAGTTGTGAAAATTTTCCTGCTAACGTTTGTAGTCGTTTATAAATGAAGTAGCGTTTAGTCGGTCCTTTCAACAAAATATAAAATTCCTGAGGGATTCTTTTCCAATTGTCACTAGTTTTCGTCTCAAATAAATTGCCTATTAGCAACCATAATAACAAAAGTTAGGGAATCCAAACACATCGGTTGCGAAGGATAGCGCTGCTTATGAAGTACCTATAATAATGTCTTCGAGGTTGACCTAGACGTTGTGTGGCCGCTGCCGTCAAAATCGCTTCGTTAGCTTAGCCGTCCATTGAGAGCATCCATACATACATACAAACAAACTTCGATTTTTATAAATAGGATTTCGTTTTCAATAATCATTCAACTCAATAATACATCGGTTCAATTCCCAACAGTAATATATACGTTTTATCGTATTTTAATACGCATTATTTCACATCCTGCTTTATATTACTCATTATATTCTGCTTTTTAATCGTCGACGTAGCCATAGGTCCTTCTCACATTATATTTTCCCAATCGCAGACAAACGGTTAGCTGAATACATGCACAAGGCTTACATTCTATGAGTGTGACAAGATAGAGGAAAATTACTACTATTCCTGAAATAACATCAAACACTACAATGAATATGTGAATACCTAATAATTTTATTATGAACGTTAACTTCATTTCTGAAAATGTCAGCGTTATGAACAGGACCGAACCAACCATAATGTAGAAGCTGCGAATTCAGGACCTTCACTTCGGTGTGACAGTCCTGAGGGAATAAGAAAATCTTCCGGGTAACCTGCGGGCACCGTTTTAGGAATGATGGGTGGCAATCAAAATTTTATATACCGGATTACTGGAAGCTCCTTTTCCGGCCAATCACATCCGGATGATGGCTTAGCACTAACATCCCTACCTTTCCCTACTACTGATGTGACTTGGAGTCGATTTTTCATTCATCATGTTTCCGTCAATTTTGAGGTCTCTCAGGAACATCGTTTTCAGTAGAACTCATAACTTGGTGTTTCCATATCAGATGTAGGGACAATTGAATTAAGAACTAGTAACACAATCATCACTTGAAATTAAGACTCCAATCATATTGCTGATGCTCGTTTATATTTGTTATGTTTTATAATAATTTTATATTATAAAATCCAATATATTAAATTGGATGTCTTAGGACGAATAGAATACCCTATTATGTACTGAATGCGATATTTTAAAAAAAAATGATAAGATCCCTACCTAAGTAGGTGAGCAATACCGTAGCCGTAAAACCAGTGATGTCGGCAATTATCGTCATTGTGTACCATGTAGCAGACCTGGAATGAATCAGTTAACATGCGCTTGGAGCACAACTTTGTAATAGATATGGATAGTTTCCCTTCTCGATTTTTGAAACTGACACCCCTGGGATTAAATCTAACGCTTTTTAGCTCCAGGAAAATCCTGTAGGTGTAGCAGGCCTCCACTGTTGGAAGGGGCAACTACTTTCCATCGTATCCATACCACATGTCGAACTTGGTTACGAAGCTCTCGTCATCTTACATGGACTGCCCCAACTACCCTTTCTTTGGTTTTTGAGCTTCGCCCATATCATGCGCATCGATTTTCTTTGCTCAACCGTCACTTTTTAACTCAGGTTCGGACTCTACACAAAATTTCATGAATATTTGACCCAACATTCAATTTTTTGACGGCGCGCAACACCCTCAGCCCCTAATCCAATTTACTCAAAACAGAGGTTTGCAAAAAACAAAACCGCAAACCCGATGTGTGGCACACGAAATTTTGCGGTTTTCCAACGTTGATTCACGTGGTCCCATCATTTTCTCAATTAGGGCCATTTTCAGTAGAAATAAAGGTTAATTTAAGAGGAAAACTATACACTTTTTTTGGAGTGTTGGCCATAATTTGTGATACAATGTTTACTCTAAGGTGAAGAACTCTTGTTTACTGCAATTATTATCTCACCACTGTGAGCATTCAAAGTGTACAAATGTTTCCAATATGGGTCAAATCAGATAATTTGTATATTCAATCATTTGATTAATCAATCAAAGCTCAATGCTTAAGGTAAAATTATTGTAAAAAAACGCAACAAATTGGCGTGACGATTCAAATTGAACTCACTGCAAGAAATCCAAGGTAAGATGGAGAGTTTGGGAAATCCATTTACCATAATCACACTTCGTTTTTAAAATAATATCCAGAACACAATACGTCTTGCGAAGCGCAAGACACAAGTTTTTTCTCTGATTAAATTCATTGAAGTAGCTAGGAAACAAATGAACAGCTAAACGAGAAATAAAAAGATTAATAAACACAAGACAAAGCGTAGTTAGGGCTTATTACTATTCCACAGATTATTCGCCTTTTTTATTGGATTTTCTGAAAATTATGTTTACAGCATACAGCCGAAAATAATTATAAAACAGAAAATTGGCGAATTAATCAATTCCTGATGTAACTTGCCTGAAGCGTTGATACATTTGTAATGTTCAAAGGGGTGAGGTAATAGTGAAGAAAAAGAATACCTATCAGATGGCCAACACTTTCACAAAGTGATTATCTTTCCAGTCAGCTCAACTTAAGAACGGATGAAAGAATCAGTGTAGAAAAACTGTGAAAGTGGTCCCATTGGACCCAACGTGTTTTGCAACATTCAATTGAAAGAACCCGTAGGTTTTTAGTTAAAGATAATGCCTATGTCATAAATAAATTGATTAAGATAATGAAAAACCACCCATTATTCAGGGACAAATCAGTATCTCAATAAACTTAAATTCGTTATGACAATTATTCGAAACAATAATAATGAGTGTAACGTTTGTTGAAGCTAATTATCATATATAAATATTGTATTTAGCGGACAGTCTGAACAAGGTATATGTTGTAATGAGACATAAATTCATGTAGCCCAACTCAAGCTTTGCCTACTCCTTTTTCAGCATTTATCTTGCAATGCTGTGTAGAGGAAGATTGAATGTTATATAAAATTGTACATTTTAAATGAGGAGTATCATATTATGCTTTCTGATTATACTAAGAAAAAAAGTCTAATCAATATTTCTTCCAGTGTAATAAAGCTACATTCTATTATGTCACAAGGTAGATTAGAGAAAATATTTCTAAAAATCTTTCTCCACTGCCCGAACGAGTCGTCGATTGAAGTAGAATGTGCGCGCTACGTAAGTGAGTAACACTACACCAATAAAGCACAGTAGGAGAATAGCATCGATTTCGACGATGTTCGGTGGCATTACAACGGGTATCACACTAACTATCCCAGCTACTTTGTTGTTCTGATAGCAGACGTAACGGTGGCCATCCGAGGGTAAGATCTGTAAAGAAGAAAGCGCCCATAAGAAATAGTTATAACATTACAGTCTTCATAAACGCACATAATACCTTCGATTAAATAATGGGGTACAGGATTGAGAACTCATTTCTCTTTACCGAATTTGAAAAAATTATCAAGGGATTATATTGGTGTTTTGAGACGTATCCACTAATTTACAAGAGAAATAAGCATTGAAGAACCGAATAATTACCTAACGAAATTAAATGAATAGTGAATTACTTTGAATATTTTCCTAATTAGCAACAGTAAAAAATAAAACTACCGTCTGTTCAGCGATTTTATGTAGCCAATCTAATTGGTTGCGAATTCATGTCATGATATCAGTTCGGCTTTGAGAAGATATAGAAAACATTAATTTACTAATATGACTCCATATATATAATATATAAATGGAGTCATATTCGTAAATTGTATATAGATATATATTATATACACAGGGTGTCCAGCGCATGATCCGAAAACTTCGCACACGTGTTTCAAAACTAGTTTCCAACAAAAAGTGCCTCTTTTTTAGTTAGAGGCTTCGTTTTTGAGTAATTTCGCTTTCAAGATTGTTTTCGTGTTTTCGGCCTTACGTCACTAAAACGGCCGTAACTCCGGCGTTTTCAAAGTATTTGCGAATCTAAGGATGCCGTTGTTTTGCCCATCGTTTCAGTCTACAACAGCAATTTTTAAAAATAGATAAAGTGTGAAAAATGAGCCTGAAAAGTATGTTCCCAAGTACTTTTTTTTTTTCAATTCGCACGAATTGTTCAAAATATCCCCCGTTCTCGCGGATGCCGATGGTCGCTCGTCTGCTAATGGAGTCGACCGCACAAAGAAGGTCACGGTGGTTCTAGTGGATCAGATCCACGCATGGTGAGTATTAGCGGCTGATATCAAAATTTCAAAATTCCAACGATTTGGAGGTGTTTTTGATTTCTGGAATTGTTACGGATTTGTTGTTGCAGCTGCTAGACAATGAAATATTTTATTATCTGGAAGATATGCCCCTGGAACAGAGGAGGGGTGTATGGTTCCAAATGGAACCCAGTTTATGCTCTATGGGTCTATGGTTCCCAGCTCACAAGGTCCGACCATCACAGAGTGGATGAACTCCAACTTTGAGAATCGGTAACAAATCTGTTCGTTTCACCATCCCCAAACAAAAATGAAAAATACCTCTTGAGGTTTCTTATGAAATGATGAACCAATAGTACGATGAATATTCCGCAAAATACTTGATTCAACAGTGATCCCCTCAAACAATAACATCCATACTCCTCATCTAGTTCTGTCATTATCTAATTTTGTTGAGCTGACGTTCTTGTGGTTCACTTTTAGGTGGATCAGCCAAAATGGACCAATCCGGTGGCTACCACGCAGTCCTAACCTCACACCCTTGGATTTCTACTTCTGATGAAACTTGAAATGCAAGGTGTACGAGGTCTGAATCGAGTCGAGGGACCAATAATTGTACTAATCATTAGTGGACCAAATTCTGGAGTATGGGGATGGTAAAACGAATACATTTGTTACCGATTCTCAAAGTTGGAGTTCATCCACTCTGTGACGGCACAGCCTTGTGAGCTGGGCACCCATCTATTTAGAACCATACACCCCTCCTCTCTTCCAGGGGATCATCTTCCAGATAATAAAATACTCCAATGCCCATGAGCTGCGATAACGAATCCATAACAAGTCCAGAAATCAAAAACACCTCCAAATCGGTGAAATTTCGAAATTTTGATATCAGCCACTAATACCATGCGAGGATCTGATCCACCAGAACCACCGTGGCCTTCATTGTGCGGTCGACTCCATTCGCAGACGAGCGACCATCTGCATCCGCGAGAAGGGGGGTATTTTGAACAATTCTTGCGAATTAAAAAAACCCAAATGTACTTAAAAATACACGTTTCTTGCATAAAATGTCAATTTTCTCAAAAAAGTTCCTCTAAAAAATAAAAGATAATTACACCATTGAAAAGCTGAAGCTTTTTTTACATTTTTTAGGCTTAATGGAACAAACGTATTATTAAAATTGAGAGGGATCAATGAGAAATTTAAAAAATTGTTTTTCCAAAATTTGACAAAATGTATTTTTCAGGCTCATTTTTCACCCTTTATTTATCTTTAAAAAACTATTGTTAAGGACTAAAACGATGGAAAATTCAATGCTCTTTCTAACGGCATCCTTAGATTTGCAAATAATTTGAAAACGCCGGAGTTTCGGCTGTTCTAGTGACGTAAGGTCGAAAACACGAAACAAATCTTAGCCTCACAAATGAAGCCTCTAAAGAAAAAACTCTGGGAAGCACTTTTTGTTGGAAACTAGTTTTGAAACACGTGTGCGAAGTTTTTCGGATCATACGCTGGACACCCTGTATATATATAATTAATATATGAATTCGATAGAAAATGGACAGATTGTCATGTGTATTTCTTAACCGCTGACCATCAAATGCAAATGCCCGCTTCGTATTCGTATGAAGACACGAAAGTTGTTAGTAAGAGTTAGTTCCACTCTGCTACAACAATAATATTTCTAGCAGTTTAGACCTTCAAGATCGTCACGGCTCATCTGTACTGATAGTGAATTTATTTGGAGTACGTCGAAGTAATCCTTGAATTGTATCGTTATGTTTACCATGAAACGGAAAATAGGAGTGATATCGTGAAGTTCAATTCTTACATTGTATGGAATGTAATAAAATGAACTGCTAAGCCAACTTTCAATACCTGAAGATAGTTTATTTGAACGAACTTTGCGTACGAAATTGCTACAATTTATTATTCAAGAATGAATTCAGATTGCGATTGCTAATTATAGTACGTGTTGTCAGCTTGATTTTGACCGGACATCCGAAACTGTTATTGGGTGATGATGATCCTCAACAGTCAGAACAGAGTCTACTCAAGGGCTAAAAATCACCCCAACTTGAGTGAAGATATTTTTCTATATCAAGGTATGGCTCCAATGGTCTCACCTCTTTGAAAACAATGCGATCCCTCATGTCAATGTGTACTCTCCCTTTACTGGAGGCGTTGACGAAAAAGGCAGCCATCCTCTTTTGCGTGTTGATTTTCCATTCGGTGGGTGTGTCCGTAGCCATTGAGCCCGGACAGGTAACGGTGAAAGGTTGGCCGACCAGCGGCCATTTAATCTGCCTTACCACCATCGGTGGAAGCTTCGGGGGTATCTGAAGTGTGGAAAAAATACCTGGAAACGGAAGCAAGTATTTCATTTCATAAGAGCCGACAAACGAAACAAGAAACCCATATGTCCGTTCGATTTTATACTTACATTCATAACTAAATAACTGAACTGAACTAAACTAAATACTGTTTGGTTCTGTTTAACTAAATTGAACTGAAAAGTATGAACCCCTTAGTTAGCCGAGTTTAATGTTACATCTTTTACACAAAAAATCAAAGTTTAAATGAATTTAGGATGGCTCACAGGTGTTCGTTGATGCCCGCACGGATCAATGGAATTTACAGTTTTAGTAGATTATTTTGCAGTTCACTTAACGGACTGACTTGAGCACATTTCACCAAACGGGTAGGTGAACTAAAACAATAGGAATTAATCCAATCCCCAGTTCAATGACCCATTTTAATGAAATTTAATAACATTTTTCTGTTCAACTTTATGCATCAATTTTTAAATGACTTATTCCACGTTTGATGAACTTTGCTAAGTATTATTCTGTTAAAATCACCACTTCATATGGAAACCCCTGTTTTTCATTTTAAATTTGGATTCTGCCTGAAATTTCATGGAAATGTGACCCTCCAACTGACTTTCTTAGTTGCCCGCAATCGTCTCAGTGAGCTGTCAAAGACGAGCAACTCCAAAATTTTCCAAAATGCAGATGAAGGAAGTAACTTCGTGTGGCACATCATATAGTAGTATTTATTTAATCCAAATCCCGAGGCAATTCCCGTTTCCTGATCTGACTGTTTTTTTTCAATCAACTTTTTTAGAAGAAAAACAGCTTTTTTTTAGAGCGAACCATTCTGTCACTAAATTTGCCACCTGTTCTCTCGAATAGAATTCATCACCTCTCCTTAAAATAATTTGACCAATTTTCTCAAGTTAGATTTTTGAAACTCGAGAAAGAAAAGTAGAGAGCCGAATAAAGCTCGCGGTAAGTCCAAACTCAAGCTTGTGACACACTTTTAGATTCTAATGAAACGAGCTCATTCAACAGTAAAATGTGTTGTCACGTCATCCTATGTATTCGAGAGAAGATTGGTCAAATTTACTGAAGAAATTTTCAAGTAGCCGTAATGGCTTGGCCCTTTTATAAGGCAGTATGAGAGTTGATTTTTTTGTTGATAATTTCATCAAAATGAAGTCAAATCATAAAGTCGGCAAAACGGAAGCAACCATTCTCATCGAAATAGACGACGACCCTCAAAGTTACAGACAATGACGACATCAGTTGAGCAGCTCCCGGGCGCTCAGCACAGAAAACATGTGGCTACTCTTCGAATTTCGGAATAATTTGGGAGAAGAATTGTAACGCGATGCCGCCGACTTCATTTTATTAACGAGAGATGAAACCCATTTCCATCGGTACCGAATTACAGACCTTTCTATGAGGTCATGAAGGGGATTGTCCAACTCTTAGAATTTCTTCAAACTATTTCATTATATCATTCGATGAATTATTTCCTATTAGATTCATGACAATTATATTAGAAAGTAAAGGTAACAGGGTGTGTCCAGAAACGCTCTACTGTTTTAAATTCATCGTGACCTCCGAATCAATAGCTATAAAATGGAGTAAACTGGGCGGAAGAGAGTTAGATTTCTAAGGTATTAAAGCACTCAGGGGGAGGAGATTGGAAATGAAGTAAATCGGATTTGCCTTTGCCGAAGGGGGTCGGAAGATATTCATTTTGTCGGAGGCTTTTCCTTCCCCATCTTTATCGTAACGTTACACGCTATTTGCTTCTGGTGATTAGGACTACTCTACGCTTTCATAAAATCCCTTCTCTCCATCCTCTAGATCTCCTTGAAGTTGGAAATATGTCGATATGTATTTCTACATCATAGCGAAAATATAGGAAATAGCCTTCGCAATGAAAAATTTGATGGGCTAATACCATCAAGCTAACCTGCACTTTCCCATAAAATTCAATACAATTAATTATAATTACAGAACACAGCTTGTTACAAGGATTTTACAGCAGCACCCACCGGAATAGAATTCTTGAAATAAAATAAAACTCTTCCAACACTTTTCTGGTCTTTAGGGTACTAAAGTTATTTCAAGGTATTTTAATGAAAAGGATATTCCTTTAAAATTTGTCAGTTATTGATGTTTGTATATTATCGGAATACTGCTTCCCAACCCAACTAAATTTTTAGTATGTTCATATTCGAATGAACACATGAGAATCATTACTACCGGCCGTGCATGCGTTGACCTCAAACCTTTGTAGCGATTCCCAACCTTTTTAGTTGAGGGGACCACCTATTTGAAATTTAAACTTTGAGGCCCACTTACTGAATATACAAGAAAAATAAATAAAACCTTAACGGGTGAGGAGTATATATATTATAACCAATATACCCTACGACGTGTAACTATCAGTAAAATATGTATACACGCATTAAACAAAGAACAATCTTAAGAATTCATAGATAAAAGAACTTTATTTTATATACTTTGTTACAAAACCTTAAATACAAGTGTTCATAGCGAAAAGAAAATAATAAACCAAAAACTCAATGGGACTTATGACATTGTTTATCACCTACGAGAGAGGTGACAACATCGGGATTGAAACTTTATGGTTTTAATCTTAAACAATATCAACGTCCAATTTATTTCTATATTTATTTTTCAAGAAAAATAAAGTTGAAGAAACTCTTTCACATAGGTAGGTTGTGGAAAATCCCATCAAATGCTTCAGAGCAATTTTGGCGATTGCTGGATATTCTTGACGAAGTTTGATCCAGAAAGGGGCCGGTTGAGTTATTTTAAAAACCGATTCAAGAGTCCGGTCACATAAAAGTTTGAAGTATACAATCGAATAATTCACACTCGAATGACTTGAATGTTTAAATTTTATTGTTACCATCTCTATTCTGATATTAACTGTTGAAATTCAATATAGTTTTTTTTTAATTTCGGCTAATTCTTTTGATCAGAACCCGCGGCCCAAAGGTTGGGAACCGCTGAATTATAAGATATTAAAATTCGTCTGATGAACTAACAATTTTAGATCTCGTCGGAGCGTTGATTCATTTCCTACCACTGTCAGCGCGGTTGTTGAGTTAATGAGATGATCAGCCTCTTCTGAACCCATTATTGCAAGTTAATAACCATCTTCCTGACTCATTGGTAAAGCCGTTTCCACAGCTAAAGTGAGATCCCAGGTTTAATTCCTGACACCAATATTCTTTTTGGAGGTAATTTTTATTCATTTATTATTATTATTAAATTCTTCAGACAATCCGAATGCATATTGCTTACGGCTTGAACTTCCTCCACAAGTTCCTATTCATCAAGACGTCCATTTGTCCTTGTCTCCACAAATCTAATAAGACTCGACTCAGTTTGAAAAAGTGATGAGCGGCATGGAAAAAACATAAAAATGTAAGGCGACGGAAATTTTTCAAGTTAAAATGAATCAATTTTCACTTTTTCGTCGGGAGTAAGTGATTTTAAAATCAATGCAGTTCTCCCAATGACTCAGTTGCGGATAGGCCATAGGAGTATTTACTTGGTAACTGCAGCGCTAGTTCCTTCCTTCCAAAATTTAGCAACATTTTTTGTTCTCTAATGGGATAGAACAAAAATCATTTTCAAAAACGAGTCACATATTTAAAAGAAAAAAGAAAGAATTTTGAATAGAAAGACATGTGGAGACACGAAGTTAACGAGAGTAGGGGATTATCCCTTGGAGCGGATGGCGAAGGGATGCGAGGGTAAATGGGAATAACTTTCCTGGGGGCTGCCCTGGCATAAGGGACCCAACCCCATACTTTACATCTCATACCACTTTTTTTCTTTTTTTAGTGGGAAGGAAACGACTCGTTTCTACATATATATAAATCTCACCTTCGCTTCCCTCTGCCCTTAGTGGATTTCCCAACCTAGTTCAGGAAATTGAAAACGAAATCGAAGCTATCGAAAATTTGACTCTAGAAAAAATAATTTATCTAACACAAAACTGTCAATGGAAATATGCTACCTATATACCTATTTCTGAAGTATGCAAATATAATTCTTACAAAATGCAAAGTGCCACATGACTTCAACAGATTGATATAGCATTAATCAGGACAGTTCAATAAATGAAATCAACGATTTCGAAGCAAATGCAACGATTTCATGAGACATTTTTGAAACTTTCACGGGACCAAGTGCAAAAGCGTGGGTTCTTGCTGTTGTTGATAGTTCCTGCCTGTTCTATTGTTGACAACTTTTATTGAGTAAAATAGCTATAATACTTTCGAATAGAATGAAGCGATAGTCCATCAATAGTATATCACAGTATATGTACATATTATGTGTATGTATATATTGTGTGCATGTGTATTGTGTATGTATATGTGCTACCCATTCAGGCAATCAGTCATTATTACGCGGTCTTATTAACCCGTTGCCAAAATAATTATAGTAGGTAGATACATGTTAGAACGGATTACTTCGTTTGATAAATACGGAACTGAATGGTTTGTGCGTAAAAGCACCTAGCTCCAAGACTTGGATATCCCAACAGTTGAAGCACTGATCAAGCAAAGATATAAACCTAGATCCATCATACCACGTCAAGTCAATGCGATTCTCTGGCTGCTATTCCCTTAACCTTCTTCTCTTCCAACGCTTGAAAAGAAAACGCTTTCAGAAGAAACGATTTCAAATTTCACATGACTGTGAGTAAATGATTGGTTGAGGGCAGACCCTGGGTCGTACCTTTTGCCATAATACTTGTTAATAGGTATATCTTACTATATTTTATACGTTCAACAAAGCTGCAATATCTCATGAATAGAAAAGGTCATCATTTATCAAAAATTAACATTAAAATAATAAACTTAAATGAAGCTAAGGTAATGTTAATTTAATCATTTTCAATAGTAGTTTGAATGTGAGTGCGGTTTACGCAAGTGGGATCGTCTGTCATCACTCCTCTTCGAAAAGATCATCCTGCTGCCTTTGGTAAGATGCCAGCTGAAATAGAGTTTACCCTACCCCTGGACTAGACTTTGATTCCCTTGGAGGTATTGAAAAAAACTGAAGAAGTCTGTCCAAGCCTACTACTGCAGATGTACAGTTCACGCCTTAGAGAAGGAATTTTCAGCAATAGGCGGAAAAAAGCTCGACTAGTACTCCTCGAAAAAGGGAAGGGGTAAAAAAGTGTTTCCTCTTGAAGTGAGCCCTTGAAGGTATTAGGAGCAGCAGGAAAAGAACACGAGAAGCTCCTGCTTCTCTTAGAGTTAGTAGATTTATCCGCAAGACAATTTGGATTTCGGAAAGCTCGAATCACTGCTCATGCGTTGGCAGATGGATTTAAACCTTGAAAAATAAATCTGGTAGTAGATATACCATGATTCTGGCTACGCAAGTATGAGGTGAAAAATGCCTTCAAGGCCTCTTCATGGTCTGATATGTTAGAGTCCCCGGGTACTACTTTTAAAATCCTACCATATTTATTAGGAGTTATGGACAGTTATTCTAAAGACCGAAAACTAATTCATGAGACAGCCCACGAAGAAACACAGCAGGAACCGCCCAGGAATTGCTATTGGGTCCACAGCTCTAGAATGCGTGTTATAGTGTGCTATAACTGGGAATACGTGAAGAGTACTATCTTGTTCGATATGCCGATGGTGTCGCCGTAGTGATCCTGTCTAGAACCAAAGAATGGTCGCAGAGCAAACTGAATCAAGTCATGTCAAAGACGTCATTGTGGATAGAAGATCACAAAATGACATTAGCAGCTGCCACAACAGAAGTAGTCGCTTTTACCAGAAAGCAAATTCCTACCATTATTCCAGTACGAATTGAGGTAGATAGGCGAAATTAAGCCAACAGGGACTTACCTAGAGGTCCCTAAAGACACCGAAATTCCATTCTGGACGCTAATTAAATAATCATAGTGAACAACGGCTTTTGGTCACCTAATAAAAAACTTATATATGGACCAAGACCATGCAAGAACCGTCTCAAAATGACTGTCAACAATCAATTCTCCTGCATGGTGCAGAGACTTGAGTATACGCTGTAAGCTTGCTTCATACCGCAAGAAAATTAAAGAAGTCCGACCAGAGGAGCGCTAAGTACTGCATGTGCTTATATATAGTCGTATAAGATGTATATAAATATAATGGTAATTGAACTAGAATGTTATAACTTGAAAAACCTAGAATACCTGCGCTATTATTGACCATTAACACAATGGTGCCCGCATCGTCTCTCACTTCGAAGATTTCGTCAACACACGGTACTTTGCAGAGACCTCCCATGATTTCGTTAGGTCGTTTTTGTACGTCTTGCATCTCACTGATTTTTCTGCGAAAACATAGTTGTTTAAAAACATAAGCATTACAGTTATGAATAGGTACATCAATCAGTTGTGAGAAAAGAGCATCAGTTTAGCCATGCGATACACGGCTTGACTTGTTTAATACATTGTAGATACAAAAAGCTGAGAATTATTCCGCAATCGTATTTCGTGGGGTTCCGAGTAAAAGTGACCAAGTAACATTTGCAAAATTTTACAGGGGAGCGATCTGAAGTTTCACCTATTTTCTTCTTACGAACACTGGTTGTGTGATGTCTCATCCGACTATGTTTCGATTTTTCTTTATACTGTAGGTAGTTAGCTAGTGCCCACCTATGATATCGTGCTTCAAAATTCACTTCAGATTAAATAAGAGCTGTTTTCCGGAAAACTCTATTTGATCATTTTTACCTGCCTGGAGTTTCAAGCTTTACTCATTTGGTCAATTCAATTCTTCGAAAATCTGTCGTATAGTTACATGAAATTGAGGGATTGAATAGTTTTTTCGTCAATTTATCGTGTTGCCAAGCATCTAATAACAATGATATAAGGTAACAGTACCGGTAGTGGCCACAGTTAAGATTTTTTTCTTTAGTTTTGACAATTGTGGGCCAACAGTAGTACTGACTTTCTTCAGGACTCATTTAGAATATAGCCCGACTCTTCCCTAACATATCCATTGCCTAAAACTATCAAAAGAACAATTTTTTCTATTTTTTATTAATTTTTTCTCACACCTTTATTTTGATCTAGTAGTGGCCACATCAAATTACGAAATTTCCAGTAGTGGCCACGTGCATGTCTCAGTAGTGGCCACTTGACATTTTGCCCTCCTCACGTGTTTAATATCATTAAATTCAATACCAGATGAAAAAAATTGATTCTATCCAGTAGAAGCTCTAGGATACAGCCCAACAAACGAGGAAACTAGGGACGGTCATATTGAGAAGTTTACCACAATTTCCAATGATGCTCTGCGCACTCCTAGTTCAACCTCTGACTACAAGATGACATGAGCTGTACCTCCTGCAAGTTTGAACCGCCTCTCACTACCGGAGCAGTGGCCACTACCGGTGCCGTTACCTTACCTATTTCTGTTAGAAAAGGTTATCCATTACCTATCACTGTAATTGGTCATTTTCACCTGCCCACTATGCAATCTTACAAATCTTACACAGTAAAAGTGATCAAATGGCAATTGATAACATTTACATGCACCAGCGAGAGTACATTTATAATCCATCTCGTGTTTTGTGGTTGAGTTCAAATGCCATTTGGTCACAAAAAACTCTTTGGGTCAGGCAAAATTATAAGGCAGGTAAAATTTATTTTCAAGTATTTCTTGCACATCAGTTTGAAGATAACGTTCTTAGCAACAACACACAGTAGAAAACGTTCCTTAGTACCGGAATGACAAAAAAAGCTCATTTTGACAAAAATGTTACTTAGTCACTTTTACCCGGAACCCGACGATTTATTTCTGTATTGACAGCCACTTTAGGGAATAATGAACCAAATGAATATTGCCGGAGTCGCTCATAGTTGCCCAATACTCATTTTTCATTTCTGATAATGTTGATGTTCATGAGAAAAGTCATTTATGTTGTTCAATTAAAACCTACAAACCATCCTTAAATACCAAACCAGTTAAACGGATAGAGCGTAATATCAATGATACTAATGTCACCGCAATTCGATCAGAGCTGAATTTGAACATGATAATTTAGAAGAAAACTGTTATTGTTGTAAATTATAGTTGTGCATGTACCACCGCGGTCTTTTTGTGAGCGATCCTGAGTACTACCAATATATCGTCGGGTTCCGGGTAAAAGTGACCAAGTAACATTAAATGAAAAATTTTTTTTTTTCAAAATGAGCTTTTTTTGTCATTTACCGGTATTGTGTTGTTGCTAAGAACGTTATCTTCAAACTGATGTGCAAGAAATACTTGAAAATAAATTTTACCTGCCTGACCCAAAGAGTTTTATGTGACCAAATGGCATTTGAACTCAACCACAAAACACGAGATGGATTATAAATGTACTCTCGCTGGTGCATGTAAATGTTATCAATTGCCATTTGATCACTTTTACTGTGTAAGATTTGTAAGATTGCATAGTGGGCAGGTGGAAATGACCAATTACAGTGATAGGTAATGGATAACCTTTTCTAACAGAAATAGGTATATCATTATTAGATGCTTGGCAACAAGATAAATTAACGAAAAAACTATTCAATCCCTCAATTTCTTGTAACTATGCGACAGATTTTCGAAGAATTGAATTGACCAAATGAGTAAAGCTTGAAACTCCAGGCAGGTAAAAATGATCAAATAGAGTTTTCCGGAAAACAGCTCTTATTTAATCTGAAGTGAATTTTGAAGCACGATATCATAGGCGGGCACTAGCTAACTACCTACAGGATAAAGAAAAATCGAAACATAGTCGGATGAGACATCACACAACCAGTGTTCGTAAGAAGAAAATAGGTGAAACTTCAGATCGCTCCCCTGTAAAATTTTGCAAATGTTGCTTGGTCACTTTTACTCGGAACCCCACGATATAGAACACTATTTTATAACAATGCTTTATCAGGACACGCAAAATAATTATCTAGTGTAGGAACATTTTGGTCCATATAAATGGTATTAGAACAGCCCTCACTAAAGATTGGGGATTCCTTCAAGAAAATGAGGTAGGTATTTATCTTATATAGTTTATGAGAAAGTTATACGTTGTGAAGCCCACTTCCCTTAGCACCACGAGCTCAAGATTGAAGGCTCAGTGGTTGCAATGGAGATCTCTGACGACTCAGTTGATATTTCTTGGAGAAGAAACCTAGGGACGGTCATGAATTCGTTTGACATAATATGTGGTCCTAGTGAAGTGAATCGTATAATATACAAGTAATAATAGTAATATTATTGTAACTAAAAAAATTACAAATGGATACCTGCCGTGTGTGCTATATTCATTTAATTTGTTCTGAACCGAAAGTATTCAATCAATATAAACTTCCGTGATCAGATCATCGGATCGAATACATGAATTTTCTTACAAAGAAGACTGCTCAGACAAACTAATCGATATTTGAGAAATCAGAACGTCGTGTTACCATCTATTACTTGGGAAGGAGTAAACTCCTGCAAGGCAGTCCTGTGACGAAATATGATAAAACGACATTGATATCGCCCGCAGATTCTAAGGTCAACGGTAGAGCTGTTCTCACGAAACAGGAGCCCCACTTGGATCTTCTTCCTACAATTCCACATGTCGTACACTGGTTCCAATTAGTCCATCCTGAAAAAACTAGCAATTAGCAAACTTGACTCCATATACATTATCTAATTTGTCAGATTGATTGGCGTACAGGTTTTCTTGTCTCCAGTTTCCCGGTGTTTAATGCCATGAACATTATTCAGCTACACATTTGTCTTACCCTCCAGAAAACCGCTTTGCTGTACAATATTTAGAAGTTTTAAATCCAAATTTTGAATAAGCATGTTGATTTAACGATTTCAAGTTTGAAGATAGCTGCTTTTGGTGTTTTTTTGCGTTTTACTTCTGAAGCTTGAAGATTTCAAGTTCTGCTTCCTACTCCAGTAAAGATGGCTTGTCGTACTCCTCACAGGATAGGTACAATATTATTTAATGCATTTCTGGAACGGATTGGTTTTTCAGGGTGTCCCAAAGAAAGGATAATCTCCGGGGATTTCATAGGAAATTTTCAGGCTAAATTTAGAGCCGAGCAAAAAAGTTCTCATAAATATGAGTTCGCAAATGAAGTCTTTCAAGTGACCCCCTAAAAAAAGTGTTTTGTGACATTCATTAGGAGTTAGTAAGAAATGACTCGTTGTATTGCAAAATGTCTCCATGTTAAACCAAATTTTGAGGAGAATGCCACCAACTTCTTATTCACCCATTTTTGTCCAATTAAGAACTTTGGATTAGTTTCAAAACTTATTTCATAACTTTAAAATTTGATTATGGAAGGGGTAATGAATAGAATGAGTAATAGTGATAAATCGTCACGTCTCCAATATTTTAATTTCGTCTTTTTGGTGGATACTATTTTTTGTCTAACGAACCTCGCTTGTCCAATATAGTTCGGAAATGTAGAATTTTCTGCCTGGAAGAAGATGGGTGGTCGACCTATTCAAGCGCTAACTAATCTTCCGAACGATGAGTCGTCAGTTCTCAGGAACTTTTTATTTGAAGTCATTAACACAAAAAACGATGAAATGTGATACGGAAAACATAAACACCTAGGTAATATTCACAGCTATTATTTTCATACACCAAAAAATAAAAATAATTCCATGAAAAAATGAATGGGGCAAAGGAAAAAAATATCTTCAAAGCACTTCCTACATTTAGGATCCAACGCTCAGATTGCTACGATTGCTGAACAAAACTGTGATATATTTTCCCTTAAAAGAAGGACCGCAATTAAGCATGCAACTAAATTATAATAGCACGAATAACATGGGAGGAAACAGGGTCCCCAAAGCTTCCAAAAAATGTATGAAATAATCAATAATTATCGCCACAAAATAATGAAAAATCTCAAGCATAGCAGTCATATCTACCCTTGGCTTCGTACCTAAGGTGACACAAGGGCCTCTCTAGACTACTGATGAAAGGAAACAACAGTACAAAAGGGTACTGACCTTTTTCGACCCGTTTGGGGATCAAGAATGACCCAGTGCTGAACCATGTGAAACTGAAGTGAATACAACTAGATCTCTCCGCTCCTTTGGATATTCAGACGGACTACAATAAGAATTCAAATGTCCTCCTAGGCTTTTGCAGGCTGTGTACGACGTTTTAGGTCAAAATATAAATAATAAATCGAGGGGACAGGTTGTCCGAGCGAGCTGGGGCGTCACTCCTCTAGCTGTTTACTTTCAGTGGGAGTACTGATTAGCCCGGTTCAAATCCGACAGGCACCAATGATTAGGGCCAAAATCCTATCAAGTGTTGTATACCTGCCCTGTCGTTAGACAGTTCACCTCTGATCTCGATATCACGTGAATGCAAAATGCTCCCAACCAGGGGCGTGAGGCAATGGGAAGCCACGAGCGAAATCGTCAGACCTAGTTCCGATCCTCTCTGGAGGACGGCTGGCGACGTCCGCGACAACTCCGGGTAGTCGGACGAAAATCCAAGGTGAAATTCCTTGTTTACTTTACTTACTTCTCACTTTTAAAATAATAAATCTTTGAGGAACAATTCAAAATCGATTCAGCTATTAGTTTTTCTGTGAAAATGAGCCTAGCAGATAGGAAATGACAAAGTACAAGCACATTTCGAATTATCGGATGTAGTTGCGAAAGGTTGTAAACAATGCCGAGAAAGTTGGGTTATTCATGGCTGAAAACTTGAATGCACGAAGTAACATTTCGGCATTGAGGGGAGCTAAAAGGATAGAATTCTGCTCCCCTTCATATATGCATTCTGAAATAAAAGGGTTAATGGTACAGATGGTGTAACGTTTACCTTGAAAACCGTGTGAATTATATAACAATTATTGTTGATATTATCAAATTGAAACTTATCTGGATACATACGTGTAGTGAGTATTACTGTTTCAAATATCTGTTCTTCTTCCAATTCAAAAGGGCCAACTCGGCTTGTGTGGGGGTGGACTGATATAGTGGGGTCGTCTTCTCTTAGAACGTGCACGTACACATCTCGAGATTTAGCTGATCCGGATTGGCACCAATATATACCAGTGTTCTCCCTCTTCACCTGTTGAGTGAATTTTTCTGATATCAACTCCTGAATACTGACCTTGGTTCATAACTTCCAATTCCATGACATCTAAAGTACTTAAAGGAATTGACACAGAACCAAACACGAGGAATCGCTCCTTTTCATATCCAACATGTCTCAGAACATAAATCGTGTAAGACACCCTATTACAATTGGATCAGAAACAACCCCTTCATAAAAGGTAAGATAACAGATAACAACCCCTTAAGATAAAAAAGGTAACCTGCGTGCGATGTGGTTATGAAAAAATCTTTCGGAGACACCTGAGCTGCGCATCGCGACACGAATACTCTGTGGTATCATCAGCCCCATTCTTAGGACTACTCTCATCTTTGATTCCATTCTCACGTTCTCCGGCTTATTTAACAATCCTGAACCCTGGGACCCAAATCAAGTAAACAAGGGTGTCCTCCCCCCATATATTTTGTATTTATTTACATTCTTGTTAATGATTTGCCCTTTCTGGTTATTCTCTGAAAAGAATTTTGTGGAGAGTTAGATGTTGAAAACCTTCACATTCATCATTTGGCAATTCTGTTTAATCAAAGTAGAAAAACTTGTTCAATGAATCGAATGAGACCAGCCGGAGCATTTGTTGACCATCGTTTTGGAAGATTAAAAAAATTGTAGAATCAGTTTAGATCGCAAAACTATTTAATGAGCTGAACTAGGTTAAAATCCTGCTAATTTGGCTCAATCACATAAGGTTTTCACTCAAAGCTGTTCAGATACGTATCTTATCATTCCACCAAACGGCCTCACCAGTAGTTTTTGTGGAAACAATTGCTGAAACAATCATTGTATTGATCTTGTTGATCTTGATTGATTGAGTATTGATCTTGTAGTGTTCTTCTTATTTGATAACAACCTTTCATTCTATAAATAATAAAAACCACAGTTTTTGAGAGGAATTTTTAAGTACGTCATAAAATTCAATTCAAGTTCCGGATTTTTACACTTGAGACAACCAAAATGCTGACGAATTGTAGATTTGCTTCTTAATCAGATATATTTTTTTTAGGGAAAAAACATTTTTATTGATCATTGTATGGGGTGGAATGCTGGATTAGTTGGGTTTGTGAAAAGTATAAATTGATATGCCAAAAGCTCGAAGTGGTATGCCAGAAGTTGAAATTGAGTCGCCGAAAGTTTAAATTGCGATGCCAAAAATATTAAAATTGATTTGTGCCAAAGGTACAATATTACGCCTGTTAGGTCTTTACATGCCGATCCAACTCACTTTGTATATTGAGAGAATGTTGTCACTTGAAATTCTTGTTAGTTCATCTTCTACAATCTTCATTTTTACCCCTCCCAACCTCTTCATCATGAACCAATCGGCTTTCCTATGTGCTAACCTCGGTGACACACAAATCATGCAATCTATGTGGAGAGCCCCATCTTCCAGCACGGCGGTTGAGTCGGGGAAAATGAGTCTGAAAGTAACGAACGTGATCCATAAAATATTGTTCCGAGTATCGTAAATTCTGTATAGAAACTCTATCTTCTCTAAAGATGTTTCCGAACTATAATAATATTGATATTGGATTTCATCATAGAACAAAGATCGTTATTATTATTCCGGTTGGATTTAAAAATCAGGAAACTCCATTCATCTAATATCGATCATTCCTGCTAATGTTATCACTCACTTCAAAGGACCAATTGCTAGAAACTGGTAGTGAAGGCACGTGTAATACATTCTCCATAGATTATTGATGAGCTCCAATTTGGTTCGATTGGATAAACGGTATTCTGAAACTCACACAATAGATCATCTGCGTTTTAATTCGTTGCATTTTCAGTTCTGCATGAGGTAAGGCAAACGAAGTTTGTGTTTAATCAACAGACTCGGCGTACGTCTTCATGGCTAAATGCTTCCGATTTGATTTTACATTTTTCATATAAAAATGTGACAGTCCAGTGTATCTAAACCATGCATGCCCTCTGCAACTGATCTAGCCCAACAAGCCACGCCTAAAAGAATGGAACCGAGATAGTTGGCTGGCGATACAAAGAGGCGTAATGGAATAAATAAAATGAAAATGTAGTGGTTTAATTTAGCCATAAATAGGGCCTTCCTAAAAGTGGTCGGTATATCGTGCAGAGTGGAGGTAGGTACACACGTTTCCTTCATCATCATCATCGTTCACCAAAAAGGGAATCTGTTAAAAATGAATAATAATGACGTTATTCGTAAATAACATAGAGTTTTTCTCCAATACGTACCTAGTTATCTACAAATTAATAACGTATCCACTGAAACGTAGTTTCAAACTATCGACCACATCGATTTGCTTTTTACTCGAACCATCTTCTGGGACGAAATTTACAATAACTTTTATGTTTGAGGATTGTCGTAAGCTGGAGGCTGATTCATATAACACAGTACAAAACACGTTTTTCAATAGTGGGATACGAGGATGTTTATTCTTTTACTATCTCTGATGCTGACAGTTGAAGTGGAGCCTCTCAGGGGTGATGCCATAGAATCACAACGTGCTAGACCAGGAATATCAGCGGTACGTGACTAATATCCTTCCTAATATATGTACATACAATGTTAGTTTGAAACTAAGACACTTGAAATATAATTAAAAGGTCGAATCGTACTAATCAGCTAAGAGAGGGGCTATGGTAATTTCTTTAGAAATCAAACTTTGAAGTTGAATTTTGAAACGGAGTTTCTTTAGAACACATCGGATTGGATCACACCAAGTGAAATCACCACGATCTGCTAATTTATTCAATTATTATTCTGTTCACCATTTTATGGACATCATAATATTATTATGTCACGAGGCGTTCCAGGCCCGATGTGAGCACCTACCACTACATGCTTTCAATCTCCATCCTTTCAAATACTAAGCTTGTATCTTGGTATGTAATATATTCTATAATACGCTAAACGACTCAGCCTTCGTCCAATACCCAGTACGTGTAAACCATTGATACATAATATACTTATCATTGATATTTATTGATTACTAGGCCAATAGTGAGAAGGCAGGAAAGTTTCTGAACATCAACTAGCAATTTAGGATCCCTTTAAATAATATTCGAGAAATCCAAAATTAAATTAGCCGCCCATGAACCTATACGGCCTTCTCCGGTACGGACGCGAGTGCCAAAATGTAAGATAACAAAAAAAGACACTTTCGACAGAACTGGAACTCCATTGTTACAAGCCGAACGCTCTATCACCGGACGCTACTACTGAGTCGCTTTATACAATTTACGAATATAGACGAATATAGAACAAACAAAACGATAATTATCGCTCGGAGGGGAAAATAAACTAGGATGGGAGGTGCTCACGTTGTTTCTAGAATCAGTATGGAATAGGTCACGTAATACTTGTATGGGAGCACCCTGTCAATTGACTGAGCAGTGAAACTAATTTTGGGTTTAATATTTTCAATAATGATTTTTGTAATCGACCAAGAAGAAATAACATTTTAACCCTTCCCGTGCTCCTGATCTCCCACGATGCTGAACTTTGCAATGGAGCCCTACATCGTCCTTTACCACCCTGATAAGCTACTTAAGGTGTGAGAATATATTCTCTCACTTGAGTGTAGTTGGCAGCTGGTCGAGACCTTCTTCAGTCCGACCCCTTATTCAACCTTTAGGGCCAACTCCCTTTCACCTACTCACTCGAATACATAAACCGTTACATTCTGTAGAATCACCTTCCAAACTTTGTAACAGGATTAGCAACTCACGTTACATATACACAAATTAATTTTATTTCATTGATTCTAATTTATTGATTTTTATTTTTTTATGAAACAACGTCAGTCCTATGAATTACTGAGAATGTCTGAATAAAGCATTACTGTTCAGATACAAGAACGAAATTTGGAAACAATTTTTTCAATAGGAATTTTGATGCCACAACTTCATTTTCTCAAAATATTCTCGAAAAAAGACGTCTAGTAATTTTTAAACATTGTAGGTACATCACAATGTGGAATGAAATAAGGGTTGATTTACCTAGGGAGCTAACTATCGTCATTCGATCAGCATGAATATCCGAGTAAACTTTAGGTTCTTCATACATAGCTTCGTTGAGCTTGATTACCCATTCGTGGAAATTATCGATGTTAGAGAGCAGAATAGACGTATTCAAAACTTCACCATAGGTCGGATTAAATTCGAATAGAATATTTACGAACCCTGTCAATAACAAAGGCAAAGATCCTGTCATATCTTTTTGAAATGAGCAACGTAATGGCTTCCACGTTGCTGTTTGAGTCAGTAACCATAATCGAAACCTGGTAGAAATGACACATTGGAGTTAAAAAATCATATTAAGAGGTATGTTGCCAGTATACGAAACTCGTAACTTCTTAGTTTCGCAGATTAGAAAGTTAAATAGGAAAAGATGTAGAGATTATTACACAAGGGCTTGATTTGATAGCTTATATGCTGTTCCATAAATGGTTTTAGATGCCATCATTCTTTAAGTACAACAACCTCCACTCCAAGATTTACCTACCAAAGCTTTGTTGGTCAGTTCATAGTTGTTAAAATACAATGTACAATTAAAAGTACAAGTGTTTGTAATTGAAGTTCTAAGTACAAAAACTTGTGTATTAATCTCAGTGCACGTACAAGTAATTGTTCTGAGTACTTTTACGTCAATTACAAGTACATTTTCCTTTTTTAATCTAAAGTACTTTGGAAAATGATGAGGAGGAATCACGAACTCTCTCCCACAACCTCTGCCTCTTTTTATGAGAATTGTGGGATTGATGGGAAGAGGCAAAAACTAACGGTTGATTCCATTTTCTTTGAAAAAAAGTATTGCACATTGGTGAAGAATGACTTCAACATGATATTAGTGGTGTAGCTATACGAATATTGTTATTTTGTTAGTTATTGATGTAGCTTAGAATTTGGTTTAGCAACTTTGGTAAGGAGCTTATCTAACAGAGTGGGAAAAGATAAGCTACTCGCTCAAAGAGACGTTGCTTTGGACAAGAACGCAAGTGTAACACCGATCGGCGTTGGCCAGGTCCTCCATCCCATCTGTGCTGAAACAATATATGCTGATCTGTGCTGCATTACAGACGTAAAAGATGAATGTGGTACGGATCAGTTATGGGCTGGTGCAAAAGAATGGGATAGGGAGTGTCACATGGAATGAGGCTAAAATGAGACCAAAGGCATGCTCCCGATTGACGCCACTAATGCATTTAATTCACTAAGCAGGCCATTGGCCCTCTGAAACTCACGGATCATTTGGCCAAGATATTTTTCTTCACTATTTACAGACGGTACCCAACCACAGTGTTTACGCAGAGTTCGGAAGGCACAACACGGGGGATAGTTTAGGGATGTTAATGTACGCGGCTGATACCCTTCCGTTGATAAGTCATCTGAAAGTCGAGGGTATAGTGCAGAACTGGTACTTAGACGACTCAGTATACATTGGAAAACTCGGAGATCCGAAAAAATGTCTTAGCCTCTTACAAAGCGAAACGGTTTTTTTTTTCTTCTTATTTTTCAGAGGAAAACAAGAGCTACAAACGATTAAACCAGGACTGGAGTCAGATGCTCATTCTCTGTTTCTACTACACAGTGCATTGCACCAAATGTTAACAACACGATCTTGAATCAAACATGAATAAAGTGATCTTCGTTAATTGTTCGTTGGATGATTTTCATGTCCTGATCATCGAACTTCAAATAAAGCATGAATTTTTACTGAATGGGATTACACTCATAAGCTGAGTAGCTATTACAGTGAATTTCTTTTCTAATAAATGCGTAGGGCTGAAATACAAATGGAGATCTTCTTATGGAATTCGGATGGCACCGGTTATGGATACGTGTGGCACCGATTTGACGTCTAAATAATGTAGACCATTGATCTAATTAGAATGGATATTTTATACAGAAATGATAAGCACTTGTGTAATAATTGAAAACGTTTTCGTTATAAATTTACTGTCGCCGCAAACATTCTGAGGTGTTACAGTATGTGGTTTTAAAGAACATTCGATTCGGCTTAGGAAAAGAGATGATAAAAGCACTGGTTTCGGCATTGAAAAAAATTTCCGAATGCCTTTTAAGGTAAATAACGTGAGGATGGAAGTTTTCGCTTATGTATTGTAAAATATATTTGGCGAAGGTATAATATACGACAGGAACGGGGAAACGCCGTGGAGTGGGGTGGGAGGTCTCGAGTGGGGTAAGATATTGATTGGGAAGACAGTTGCGATGGGATGGATGTTTGAAGGTAGCACAGGAGGAATCTCAGGCAACATCCCTCCGACACGTTCACTATTCGTTATTCTTTGTTTCTTATTGCTCACTTCATTCCATACTCGACATGAATTTTCATTTCGCTGTATCGAAATCTAGGATAGGCGTCACAATCACCAGGGTTGTATAGTACTTTTTATTTTGTCTAAGCGTGAAATGGCGAATTTCTTCTAGCACCTATTGAACTTATAAATATTGATGATAATCTCTTACATTTATTGCTGACTTCCGAAGTAGATAGATATTTAAACCATAAATTAAAGGGATAAAACAAACATCTAAAAAGGACATCCTTTTAAGGACCTTACAATTAATAATAATTTCATATAATGAAATTTTGCGGTGTTCTGCCTACTTTCCGCACAAGGCTAGAACTCTCAAAATGAATAATCAGTTAATCGGAAGAAAGACGTGTGGGAAATTTCAGGATAATCCGAGCTTAATATTCAATTATGAAAATTGTTAGTCCAGTTAATCAAAGTGGGACGTGGCAAATACTAAACGATGTTTTTGTTGAACAAAGGTTTATTATTTCTGTAATGAATAACTCTTCTGGACATATTTTGGTCAAAGGAAAACGTCTCACTATTAGTAGAACAACTGGCTTGTGGTTCGACTTAACGTAACGTGAATGTTGCGAGATAATGAAAATCCGACTTGAACGAAAAGTAGAAGATCGACGAAATTCCCACCAAACTCACCATCAACTCAACATCATCAACTCCACTGTCTTTATACCGATACACCATCTTCAGTACACAAAATGAAGGAGATAGGAGTGGAAAAGGTCCTTATATACCTACTTACTCTAGGAAGAGAGAAAAGTACATTCTGATTTTGCCAAACAGAAAGGTAGAGAAAGGCGAAACAAAACCCCCAGCTATTCTCGAAATTTCTTGTTTTACGTTTCAATTTGTTTTGTATCTGAAAATGGAATTAAAAAAAAATTATATTCAGAGTTTTTTTTGTATAACTTGTGATGGGTGATGGAATGGTATAGTTGCCCCTTCCGAGCAGGTGGATGCATTATTATGCTCCCCCACGATCAGAGGATGAATCAGACACTTGCAGGCGTCCGGTTCATCTCCCAAGGCGCCAGATTCTAAAATCGGGAAGGGGCCAACTAACCATATCCATCACAAACTACTCAACCAATGTTAACGAAACTTGGTTCAAAAATAAAAAATGGGGTCTAGTTAGAACTGAGTTCTAGGTATCCTAAAGGCTCTGGGTGAAACCCTAAAGGCTGAAATATTCAAAAATTCAAATTTTTAAAACTTTTAAAATAACAATCATGTTTAACGATCGTTGTCAACAGACTTATCTTCAATGAATCGAATGAGACCGCTTTACGCTAATCCGTTTCCCCTCCCTAAGGGCTAGAACTTTGACAGAAAAAAAGCGTCCACACGAATGTGAATATCTACGTTCTAGAAAATCGTGAAAACCACCTGGTAAACTGTGACGATTGAATCAGCTGATATAACGTCAATATCGACATACCTTCAAGAAATCTTTGTGAAATCTAGTTTATTACGTCTTTTATTATAATAATATTTATTTATTAGAAATATATAATAGATGCAGAGAACTGAAGCGTATTTAGATGTTCTATTCTATTTTGATGAATTTCAGTTGTTTTATTTGTGGATATCCACGTCATTGTCGGTTTACACGGTATACTACACCATTTTCGGTTGTTAACATCAGCTTTACTTACAATAGAGTGACTAGTAAAGTGTTGGTGTTGACGGAGTCATACATATTCATGACAGATGATTTCGTAATGGTGGTGTGGAAATGGTGATGGTAAAGTAAACACTTTTCCAGTCGACCTACGTTGTAGGAACTAACAAACAATTACCACGTATGGAACTTTTAAGTTCTCATAATGTATTGATGTATAAGTACAGACATACGTAAAAATCTGCAGAGTTTGTTAAACTGTATTTTTTTAACAGCCTATGTCATTTTTCTAAAGATGTCCGTGAACATTTAGGTACGTATAACCCCAGAAATAATCAGGTACACTACTTTCTCTTGTATGTGTGGTGAGGGTGCTGTGATATTATAACTGTTTGTTGTCTCCTGATCCCCTGATGACGCTATGCAATGACGTTGTAGAACATTGACGATTATGTAACTAAGTAAATGGAGCAAATGTCAAACTTCTTGTTTGATGTAATTCTAAACTGTATGAAGTCTAACAATACCGATTATATACCTTACTCTGTTATTTATAATTGATAAAACAATTGTTATCTTATAATATGAATTATCCGTGACAAGGTAAGGAGTTTTGTAAATTTAAACATTAGCTTAAACGTATTTTTGTATGTAGGTTGTTCAAGGTAAAAGTTTTGAAACTCAAGGGATCGAGTCTACACTTCATTTGGAACAAAATATGCTTCATATCAATTTTTTTAAACCATTTAATTGATTGTGTTTTTGACTATTGATTATTAAGAACCACTTCTTATTCTTGAAAACGTCAATTTTCTCTTCCTCAACTTTATGTTTCCTCAATTTCAGGACGTCAATCTGAAGCAAGGCCATCAATAAAATTCTGCCTATTACAATTGATCCAAAGGATTTCAACCCAAATTTAATTGGAACAACCCAAACACACACACACACACACAAAATTAAAAATCAATTGTTTTCTTCTATGCAGTTTCATTCTAGTTGTGGAACAATCCTTTGAAATTCCCAATTCAATGACGGAATACAGGAATAATCCCGAAAAAGGGTTTTTTATATTTCGACAAACTTTGTTGACGCTGTTCTGGGCGATTTTCACACCGATTCTCAGCAGATTGCCGTGATTCTTATTGTTTTCGATCCCAATTTCAGTTCAGTTGTGCAACAAACCTCGGAAATTCAACTATAGCAGACTGGAGGGGTATTAAGGGTCTAATACCTTCGAATCGCTGCTCGAGCGCGTAATGATTATTATCATCATTTTTTTTTTCAATTAGAAGTTTGGTTTACTATTTAAACGAATTTCAGAACTTTCAGCTTTCACAATGAAGGTGGTGAATGGAGGGGCTAATAGGGAGCTATCGTTTTATATCCAAGCACGTTCACATTCCTATTCGTGTTTCCGTTCCGCATTCTGTCAAGGTTCTAGCCCATAGGGAGGGCGAATGGATGATCATATTGGTCATGGTGGGCTCATTCACCTCATTGGCAAGACCATACCACATGCTTATCAAGCTAAATACCTCGGAATGATCTTGGATGCTAAACTGCGGTGGAAGGAACACGTCAAAATAAAGATGGCTGAGCTGGCGATCAAGTTCCGCAAAATGTACTGGTTGATGGGCCGGCAATAAAAATTTTCGACCCATCATAAATTAACTCTGTACAAACAAGTCGTTAAGCCAGTTTGGACTTATGGAGCGCAGCTGTGGAGCTCCACTGCCCAAAGCAACCGTGACCTCATCCAGAGGTTCCAAAACAACGTACTGAGATGCTGTGTAGACCCCATTTGTGACGAAAACCAAGTTTCGTAAACTTCGGTTTCAAAAACCGACTGTGGACGGCGGATTCTACACACATTTGAAATGTAAAATAACCAATTTTCAAGGGGTTAAAAATGTTTATTCTTGGTCGATTACAAAGGTTCATTATTAAAAATGATAAACCAAAATTGAAATTTTAGGTAGCTGAACAAAGAGGAAATTGATTAAATTTCCTGCTTTCAAAAATAAAAAATAGGGTTTAGTTGGGACTGTATTTCGGGCATCTCCTTCTTTCAATTCTGAACGGTGATCTCAACGGGCTGAAGTATTTTAAGAAATCAGAATACCCCAACCTTTTAATATAACAATTTTGTTTTTACGTGTCTTTCTGAAACACATCCCTTCAGTGGATCAAAAGATCCCATTCGGAACGTTCCACACATCCCCTAAGGTTTAAAACTTTGCCGTAAAAGGAACGATTGTTGATGTGACCGAGCTCGAACGCAGTCGAAATCGAGAAGTAAATTGTGACGATCTGATCAGCTGATATATATAAGATATTATCTAATTGCAGTGAATTAGGTTTTCAATAGTTAATTTTGAAATCGAGTTTTTGAATCTCTTGTTATATAATTGCTGAATTCAATTCAGAAACAATCAAATTTCTTACTTAACTATATGGAACCCCAACCTGCTCAATTCATTTTCGAAATCAATTTTCCAGAATCAACGTGGAGATTTTCATTGAATGACTCGGTCAAATCAACTGTTTAAAGGGACACATCTAAGAAGAACCGAATTACACAACAAAACCCCCAAGTAATAAAATGTTTCGAAATGAGGTCCATGACCATAATATGTGTTAAACGTGAAACGTGGGTTGGTTGGAGAATGTATTCGAACCCTTGAGGCCCGACCGGGGGCTTGTAGTATGTACTACGAGAGAAGACTAATTTATCGTTGTAGACGCCATTCTACTTCTTGTTCAAGACGAAATAAGATTTATAACCAAGACGCCCTCAGGCTTAACAAGAGTTCGTTGAATAAACAATTTTCGTAAACACCCATTCATGGGGCCCAAGATTAGCCATCGCGTATCATCTTCTCCGGGAGAAGGGAAATACCTTTTTGAAATTCATCGCTCGCGTATTGGGGTGGGGGGTTTATAAAAGCCAAAGATGAGAAAACGCCGTTTTGAGTAGCCCTGACATAGTTAGGAGCGCCGGAGAGAGGGTAAAAGGAACAGAGTAAGGGTTAGCTAACACGAAAAATCTCTCTTCCCTCGCCTTTTATTAGCACTTTCCCAACCCCTCTTTTATTAACGTAACTCTCCCTCAGAGGAAGGTAATTAATTAAAATAAGAAGATTTCTCAAGCGTTTATTCTTGGGCTGCCGTCACAGTTGAAATGATTAGTAAAAACAGCGGGTGAGACAAATGTGAATTTCTTCCAGTAATTTCCTGAAGGCAGAATGAAAATTAAGTGTGTTATTTTGATTTACTGTGTTTTTACTATCTGAAAACCATGATAACTTGAACCGAGAATTATTACAAAGGCTTAGAGAGGAAAGATTACTGTAACCACGCTTGGGGATAGAGTAAACGTTGTTAGTTCAGTATTTTTAATAATGAACCATAGTGATGGAGCAAATTTCTTTAACTCCATTCTCAAAATTCTTTGGTACGAGGTTCAAAATGCTTAGAATTAAAAAAACGTGGCCATTTAAAACACAAACTATTTTTTCTGTATTAGTTACTCCCTTACGCAGACTAATGGTTTATAATTTTCATAAGTACCTACCAACTAAAAATTAGCAGATGGAATATAACTCCCAACTACGCATCTCTAGTCCATTTGTAGAAGCAAAAGTTATAATAAAGTCGATTTTTTGAAAAGCCACTGCAATTACGACAACTGATATGATTGTCGTTTATACCAGTTCAAATTCACATACTTACAGGGTGACTTTTTTATTATTTTTTATTTAGCTCTTATGGAGATTGGACAGATTAACGTTTTGTGCCCAATGTTCAGGATGGGCTTATTCGATTCATCGAACTGACCTCAATCGATAACGATACGGACAGTTTAACATCCAACAAGACGAGCAGGATTTTTCTTTTTTCTCGATTGTATGAATCTACGTATCTTGATATGTAGACCACGAGATTTGGAAGGGGTTAACTTCTTCTCTATCACTTTTTTTCTTTGATTTAACCCTACGAATTCGATTAATGCATTAGCTGAGATGATTCCACTGCAATTCTCTCTTCTCTCTTTGGTAGCATGATCGTCTCGCTGAAGCATTCACTTCAATCCGAGCTATGATTTTGATAGGAAATGCTGTTGGTAATGATAAAATTGTGAATTTAACATTCCTTTTACACTTTAATCCAACCTAAAAGGGGCATTAGGTGAACGTTTGTATTTTAGGTTATTATTATCATTATTATTATTATTTGTTCTTATTATGGAGAGAAAGAGAGCCGGTTTCTTTTCGAAAACTTTGTACACCAAAACTTGGAAATACTTTATTCATTATTGAGAACCACAATTAAAACGTGAACCATAAATTTAACAAATAAAAACATTCAATAAGCTCCGACTATTGAATCCCTTCTTCAATAAATCGAAGTTTTGCAACAACTTGCGCTCCCAATATATTGACTATTGAAACGTCACTAGGTATTTTATTTCGGTTTTACCAGCAGTAGGTCCCTGTGTCTGTACAGGTAGTGATAAAGATGTACCTTGGCTCCGTTTGATAATTTATTCACCGATAGATTAGTTATCAGCGAATAAAAGTATCCAATGCTTAAGTATAGTAAATAGAACCTAGTCTAATAATTCGCTTCTCGTTCCAAATAACACCATACCGCTACCAGGTCAGGAAATAAAAACGGAGTAAGATAGAACGTTGTCCATATTTCCACGAAAGTATAGAGTTACACTGTTAAATCGATTTCGACGGTTAGGTCATCATCAGTAACAAACATGAACTTCATGGGATGGATATATTTTATATACTGATGGTCCCAAGGCTGGAGATGAATGTGGTTGTGCATTTTATGACGCGCGGACCGAGACAGGGATTTAAGCTCAATGGACACGCGTCTACTTTCACTTGTGAGACTATTGCTATCCTTGAGGCCCTTCACTATGCAGAAGCATTAGAAGAGCGGTTAATAGTGACAGTGACAGATTGTCGTAGTGTTTTACAAAAGCTATCAAACCTTACAATGAGTGGTAACTTTAATAATTTACTTTTGGTGATTTTGATGTTGCTGAGACACATGAGCACTACTTCACGGCAGCAAGAGCAATTGTTTTGGACAAATGCACATGTTGGAGTTCAAGGTAATGGAATTGCGGATAATATGGCAAACTCAGCTCGTCGGCAAGGCTCACTCATGGCCGTAGGACTTCCTTACACTGACATATACATGAGTATACACAGAAAGTTGACGAACCGATGGCAGCTAGCCTATAATGATTCCACCGTTGCCAATCGCTATTGAGAAAGCAATTCCTTTATCTCGGTGAAACCATGATTCGCAATGCTTGAACTCAGTAGAGCGGATATCAGGAAAAATAGCTCGTATTCGCTCGAATCATAGTATATGTGGAGCTTACTTGCATAAAATAGGACTTGCCGGCAGTTCATGTTGTGATTTCTGTCCACACGAGGAGGAGACCGTGGAGCATACCATCATAATGTGCACCAGGTACTTACATTTGAGAGCTGGAATGATGGACAGTGATAGGCAACATCCCCAACAACCAATGAATTATGAGCAAATCGTAAATTGTAAACTGTATACAGTATATAAGAAATTATTTTTATTTACGCTGGAGGAGAATATACAAATTTAAGGTTCTTATTTTACGTATTGTACATAGCTGAAATTTATTCATTTATAGTTATATATTTGTATCTAATTTATATCCAATAAAAGTCTTCGTGGCTATGGCTAACTACTAATGCCAGTTGAAGAGAAAGAAAAAAAGATAATAATCCTCCGACGCTGAACGTCAAACAACCAGAAATTAAAGTACAATCAGAGACAATGTTCCTTTGATACACTCGGAAACGCTTAGAGATCAAATGAAATCCAACGAGATAAGATAAAAACACGAACAAAAATGTTGCTCCCGCTGGTTCTCCTCAAATGAATTGAAGCTTGTAACATACCTGGCGTGGTGGATAGTATAAATGAAAAGCATCAACCGTACTTCTCAGGTTAGCGTCCGTATGACACATAACAGCTAGGCGTTTTCGTTCTGACGTTTCATTAAAGAACATGAAGACCCTGCAGCACGACCGTATATCCTCCCAATTTTATTTAATGATGACTGAACGAGTGATCGTCGCAACCAGAGAGCAGCTCATTTTATTTGCGTATCTAATTTCTGTCTGAATAAAACAAAAACTACCCTCTTATTTCTAAAGTTTTTGAGATTTCTATTTTAATACTTTAATCCCCGGATGGACATAGGATTTTTGAACCGAATTCCGTAAACGTTGGCCCAGTAGTTTTAAAAGAAAAGCTTCAAACGGCGGACGGATTGATTTTTCTTTTCTTTTTTGTTAATTCTATTTTTGAAACCTTCGTACCTTCAAAGGCAAACCGACAACTTTTGAGAGGGCGGGGTTGAAACACTTTTTTGTGCTTGGTAAATTACAAAGGCTTATTGTTAAAAATAGTAAACGAAATGAAATGAGGTTGAGGTATTTCATTAACCATTAGATTAAATAACTTTTTCACAAGAAACAAATTAAGGATCAAATAGAATCGACAGAGAGTTCGAACAACGTTCCCTAATAAAGGTCCACTCATCGAATACCTGGACGAACAGCCCGAAGGGACATGATTGGCTCATTAAAGAGTTTGTCATGTTCAGCGGGCCCTTCCTCATCGATTAGCCAAGGAAGTTTAAAAAGTTGGGGAGGAGAGAAGTCTTGAGAAATGGTACTAAAAGGAGGAGAAAACTCTGGGATGGGAGGCACTTGACATCTGAAAACGATGGGAATAAGGAGAGGACTGAGAATAGGATAGCAACTCCGGAGGCAAAGTGAAGTTTCCCACCCCCCCATTTTTAAGCCGGGATTGACTTCTGGTTTCGTTCTCAGAGCCATCGTTTTCTTCCCTTCTAATTATTTTCATATTTCTGAAATGAGGTCCCTCTTCATCACTCCCTTTCTTCCCGACTATAGCAGCCCTGCGAAGTTTTTCTTGTCAAGAACTCACTTTTTCGTCTTTGAACTGTACGAACGATGTCTACTGAACTTGCGATGGAAAATCCTGCTTAATGCTTAAGAAAAGGATGGAGTTTTTTTTAAAGGCTTAACAAGATCCATCTCACATGAGTTATTCTAGTTTATTTATTATTATCCATTTTTATGCAGATATTACCTTTTTTGTAAATTCTGCCGTACAACCGAAGGAACTCAGTAATTAATTTAGAATTACTACTAGTAGTTTAGTAACTTTTCGAGTGGAAATCTGTGGGGTAGCGGTTAGCTTGCTCGAGTGCTCATTGTATTTACACATGTACCAGCACATGAGAAGTTGGGGGCGGTCAATGTCTTTTGAGTAGAGAGAGAGAGAGAGAGAGAGAAGAGAGAAGAGAGAGAGAGAGAGAGAGAGAGAGAGAGAGAGAGAGAGAGAGAGAGAGAGAGAGAGAGAGATAAAGCGTTTATTGCATTATACAATGTTGACAATATGTTACAAAGACTTAATAAGAACGTTCAATATATGTACCACGCTTATACTGCATAATATTGCCATTGTCAGAGGAAGCTTGCCGGTTTTAACTACTTTACTTCCTCAAAAACCTGTTTTTTTTTTCATAGCCGTAACTAATTAATACATCATAACTTGATCATATAATACATGTTTTCCTCACTTTCATTTTTTCTTCTTTTACACAGCTAGTAATAGTAATTTCCAACAACACCTTAAACAATAGTACAATACAACAAACAACAATACAACGTAACAAAGCAATAACAAATGCTACACAACGTGAATTTACAATATACAATTCCTTCACTTTAATTTCCTATTTTCTTATGCTGATACCATTAACTGTATTGTACCCCCTTACCCAATTATTCAATATTCATAAGTATATCTATATATCTATAAATACATAAAAACAATTTCCTAGTTTTTTCCAGACTTTACTTCCAAGTAATTGAACTGTTCTACGAGGAATGACCTATAACTGCCAGCTTTCCTCAGGTACCGTACCAGTCCTAGCAAAAATCCATTCCCATTTAAAATATAAATCAATTCCTGCAATGATAGTTTTGAGCTTTTTAGATTTATCAAACGAAACTCGCTCAATACCGGACATAAAGCCAAATAATGAAAAAGTGTCTCTAGTTCTCCCAAATTAGCTAATGAGCATCTATTGACCAATCCCTCCCTCCACCATCTGAAATTCAGAGTCAGCATTTCTGATCTCGCCCTGAACACAGCTCGCACGACATTCAAGGATGGACTCGCTAAGTACCTTCTACCACCCTCCACCGACCTGTCTAACTGTGCATACAGTGTATGGTGCTGAGATCCAATCACCGCCCGATTTAGGTCATCTTTCCATTCCTCATACATCCTATCTCTCAGAACCTGGAATCTCAGCCTCGACCGTCCGTCGAAAGCCAAACCCCACCGCTGCGCACGCTCCTTGTACGCCTTGAACCACGAGATCTCCAACTTCACCACCTCCTCTGCGACAATTCCCTGGGGAAAGGATGTATAATTCGATAAACCAAATGAAACTACTTGATGGTAGATGTATAATTTCAACAAAATAACTTTTCGATAAAGGTTGGCAATAATGATGAAGGGTGACGTAGGAGTTTTTTCAACATCTCCATGTACGAGCAAATGAGCCACGCCACCTCTCCAAAATGTTCGCAACAAAACAAAATAATGAACTCAATTGAGTGATCGGGAAACATCATGAATGCCTTATACCACCATTCGGACTACCACAGAGGAACATAGAAGGTAGTATTTCTGCTTTTGAAACAGGTTTAGAGTAAAAACATACGATTTGAAACAATTGTTCTCCCAGAACGGTACCACTCCTCATTAAAGGTTTTACAGAGTACCACGGTTCGAGTAACGACAATTTTATTTAGATTAATACCTAGTTCGTGCAGCCAGCTTTTTCCGTTGGGTGTACACAAACACGATTTGAAAAACTGCCGGACTGATTCTACATTGTTAATTAGCAACAGGTTTTACACACACATTTTTTTTCACCTTCACAAAAAGGATTAAAAAAAAAAAAAATTGTTGTCTTAGGTCATAACTTCTTCAAAATTGGTAAATTAATTTGTGTGGATTCCATTAAATTGGGCATGAAATTTTCAATTAGAAATTATTGAGACACTAAAAAAACGGCTCGTGAAAAAAACCGCGATGAAGAACGAATGTCATCTTACTCATTCATTCGTATTATCATTCTGCAAACCATCACATCTACGTACATATTTCCATTTCAAATGGGATTTCATGTGTTCATCATCCACTTGTCATCCGTCATGTGATCATCATTCATGTGTTATTACGAACATCAACTTCTAGGCCCTGAAGATGTTTAATAGATTATGCGTAACGTCGGCCAAAAGTCGTTTATTATTCAGTTGGAAGGCATGAAATCCCAAACAGTCCTTGTAGCATCAAGCAGACAAGAAATACATCAAACATTATTACTTCTGTATTTGCTAATACTTTCACGTAAATCACTGATGTACTAGGCGTTGTCTGTGGTACTTTATTTAAACTCATTGCCTCGCGCTTCCGAACCTGTCTCAAAGACGATGACACTAAAACTGTCATCTGTTCTGTTAACACTAAAACTTCAGTAGTCCGTCAGTACGCAAGAAATGATAATACCTGAATACACACTGTACATAGGCCCAGAGTTCAAACCAATAATGGAGCCACTCAAATTTAACGAGATAAATAAAACAACCAAGCTTCAATTTTCCGCAAATGAACTGAAGGGTTGTTTATTAGATTGTCGGATTCTACGGTTCTTGAAACATAAACCAACAAAATTTGGGGGGTGGGACGGATACTTTTTTTGTTCGATTAAAAAGGTTCATTTATTGAGAAATCGAGAAATTTGTATGGGCAATAACAGTATCAGAACTTCAAAATTTGGGAGAGATTATCAAGTATAAGGGATACTGACAAATCACTATATTCTAAGGTACTCAAACTCCGTATCAGTAAACGTATAGGTTTGGTGCATGTATTTATATGAAAGCTGACGACAAACCCCAATAACACCATTCTAAGACATCTAGTGTCCTTCCGAAGGGTTTCAAAATGCAAAAGGCCGCTTTGTTGCTCCCTTCCGGTACACTTCTGAATAATATAACGTCGTATTTTTCCAACACTTCGGACAAACGACCAATATGAAGCATGGATGATGTCAAAATTAACCGAATTATATCAATTTTCAATATGATTTGGTAATTTAAAATTTTCCAGACAAGTGGTTAATTCGATCTCATTATCGATGAAATTGAGCTATTGCCGTAGTTTCTAAATGTTCAACGGTTTTCTTCTCCACACTTTGATGTATTTGATTATATTTCCATAAGATAATACGAGTATAGTTGAACTTCAATCATGAAGAAATTTGAAGTACTTCGTCACAAAGGAGTCAGAAAAACGCTGCAAATTCTTTCACTGGGGCTTCAAATTCTTTCCATTGGCTTGCGTTCATGATTTGAATTTCTACTAAGCTTTGGAGTATGTGTGTTTCAAGGTGATAGAGCGATTATTGAATTTCAGGAGATATGCATAGAGCACGTCAATCTGTTCTCAACCAAAATACCTATTTGGATTAATCAGTTGATCATATTGTGTGCCTCCTGAAATTCAATAATCGCTCTATCCTGAGAAACACGCACACTCCAAAGCTTAGTAGAAATTCAAATCATGAACAACAAACCCCAGTGCAAGAATATGCAGCTTTTCATGCATATCACAATGCTTCAACCCGTGTATCGGCTACAATGCCTTTTAGGAGTTCACTCCAGTATCCACATTACTACATCAATACATCACTACATCACTAGGTCACTGCGATGAAAACAAAAACAATAATAAACCAAAATAACGCAAATGTTAGCAACATAAATCGGGCCATACATCGGGAATGGTTTGACCAACGGACCTGGGGAGAGGCTCATTCGATTCCTCGTGGAAAGTTCTTCAAAAAGAGTTTAAATTTAGGCCGCCTTGACTTTTTTTGAGGTTTTTAGGGATTTTACAAAACTTTGACAACCCTTAAAGGGCACTTTAAATTAAGTGAGAGAGCTGGCTCAAGAATTGGGGCGTCGTCGGACCAACATGGATTATTCCTGAAAATTTCAGCTTTTTTGCTTCAGCCGTTTGGGAGAAATCGTGCGTACTGCGTACGGACGAATTTTTATTGTAGATTCGTATTCTACACCCTTTGAAACGAAATTTCAGGGGGGTCAGAATTTTTTTTTCAAGAGCGATTACAATGGTTTATTATTGAATAATAAACCAAAATCGGAACAAGCGTCTAACCATTGCTTCCAACTGTTGGATGGAGACTCGTCTTTCTGCTTGAGGTCTCTATCTAACAGTTGGAAGTAATGGTTAGACGCTTGTTCCAGACGGTCAATGATATTCGCTTGCCCTCCCCAACTTCTTGCATGCAAATATTCGATTACTTTATGGGCACTGAGCTTCTCGGAGGGTACCTTCCCAAGCAACTACGGCAAACAATGGGCAAAGGGTTCTAACTTCTTGGGGCAATTACATGCAAAGTAGTCTAGTTTAGTCAGTTTGGGGCGTCATGATTTACACAATTTATGCAAGTCTCTCCCTTACATCAATGCCCTCATGAGAGCTTAAAACATCAGGTAATGTATCAGCTGCTTCCAAGATATTACGCTATGGGAGCAGTAATTGAGAAGTTCCTGTTTTCAAGAGGTCAGACGGTATTTCGAGCGACATTGTAAGTATAGTACTCTACTTACTTGCAACAAAGGATACAAGATTCTGAATCGACTATCCTTATTCATAATTCATCGCCAAATTCAAAAACAATAATTAAATAGTTAAACAGAAATTCAATAAACAACTCTATTGTCTCCCGGAGACCAGTCGACTCCAATGGGGGAGGGCCTATTTTCCCTCACATGTTGATGTAAGGCCAGCGGTTCCTTGAAGGAAGGAGGTTCTCACTAGACATCAAAGAAGCCACAGTGAAAACAGGCATGGCAGTCCACCTATCACCAGTGGTCTCTTTACACAATTGCCACTCCGAGCCCGTTGAATTTAACCTTCGTGATCTCCAAATCTCTTAGGTATCTAGCCTGGTTAGCAATTTTCCCCAGACAATGTGTTGTTGAAGTATATTCATCCATGTTCCCAACATGAAAAACGTGATGAGGTGATCGGGAATGGTTTGACCTACGGACCTGGGGAGTGGCTCATTCGATTCCTCGTGGAATGTTCTTCAAAAAGATGTCCAAATTTAGGCCGCCTTGACTTTTTTGAGGTTTTTAGGGATTTTAAAAACTTTGACAACCCTTAAAGGGCACTTTAAATTAAGTGAGAGTGCTGGCTAAATAATTGGGGCGTTGTCGTACTAATATTGATTTTTCCTGAAAATTTTTTGCTCCAGCCGTTCGGGAGAAACATTTTTATTGCAGATTTGGATTCCATGAAATTTTCAGGGGTTGTTAATTTTTTTTTTCAAGAGCGATTAAAATGGTTTATTATTGAATAATAAACCAAAATCGGAACTCTCACAATAATACTAATGTTTAGGTTATTTATCGAAGTTAGTGTTGTTTTTATTGAATGGGGCCAAGTAGAGTGCCGTATTTCCATCCTCGTACTAAGCATTAAGTAATTTAAATAAATTATAATATACTATGTTATCTATTGCAAATTTAAAAGTGCGATTGATCGCACCGCATCGATTGGTTGTCTTTTAGGGGAGTGCGCTCTATTAGCTAGAGTTCCCGGTGCAATGAATTCAGTTGAGACAATGTCGTTGGTTTTGTGGGTACATCACCATGCACTGATCGGACTACCCATCTACTCAGTCAGTTTCTGATCAGGATATGTGGTTATCGAAAACCTTCATGAGATCCCTCGCGATACTTCAACGCTTTCCAGTTCTTTTTAATTTCTTGGGCTTCTCGGAAACGATATATATTACATTAGTGAGATCGATCGCCAAGACTGGAAGTAATATCGTCACAATTCGGGAAAGTTTTCAAGTGAGAGTACATAAAGACATTTCTGTAGTCTTTACATGACGTACGTAAATTCGGAAGTCGAAGTTCTAAGAAGATCAGCTTCTAGCAATTCCCGTATTCTACGGTATGTCTAAAGGTGCCTCACTTGCTAATCTACAACGTTTTTGCCTCGTTACTAATTCTCCTGTAGTTAGGAAAGGGTAGGTAGATGGTTAACAAGCTCCATATTCTGATGAAATCCTTTGAAGATATAACTTTTAGATTTAGTTATTAGAATATCAATATTGTTACGAAGAAAATCTCAATTTCAACATCCGATAACTGACAACAAAATAATAAGCAATAACTTTTTTAGTGAACTTCAGATGAATAGTTTTGAGTTGGTGTAGCCTGAAGTATTTTCTGCCTTTTTCAAGATTCAGCTTGAACATTTGTGCAATATCAATATTCGTTACGATGGTCGGAGTGGGTCATGACAGCACTAAGTAGAACAAAACAGAGGATATAACAGCGTAGGTCAAACCTTGAAACTTTGCATAACCTAACAATTCTTTCATCTATCATTCTTAAAAATTATTCAAATTCAATCATCAAAACAATCATGTTTTGTCATTCTTCAAATAAAATGTAGAGGAACAATAAGCTTGAAAAGTTATTAAAAAATACTATAACGCAAGTCGATATATTTTCCCTCGCGTAGATTGGAATTTTACGGCTTTAGTTTTACACAAATGAAACAACCATTGGTTGGGAAATGTTAGAAAGCAAAAACGGAAGATTGCAAAGCTGAGATATACCACAGAAGGTTTCTGGGATTAAGATTGGAGTAGCTTTTTTCTGTGTGAGAACACGGGGGTGGGGAAAAAGGTGGTTTGAGGGATGCTAAGGTGAGCTACAGTGGAGCGAATGGTAGATGTATTGAGGAGCAGAGGAAAGAAGGAGTGTTTGGGTGGGTGAGTGAAGAAGAGAGGAAATGGCGAGGCGACCTTAGAAAAAGGTTTCATTTCGACAGCATTTCGTTTTGTGTTTAAGCGAGAAAGGTGGCACACCGTTGGCGATGGATGGAGATAGCGGAACACAAGGGAAGGAGAAGGTGGGTTGAGAGGAGAGTAAGAAAGATTTTATATTGCACGTCCTCTCTTCCGTTTTCTTCTTCCTATCGTCATCTCAGAATATTAAAAACTCAACAGGGAGGAAAAACCATCGGGCTGGTTCTGGTGGGGGCTTTTGGAGATGTTATGTTCGGAAGTCATTTCCAACTTCTTGTGAATACTTGAGCTCCGCTGGAGCTGTTTTCGTATCATCAATACGAATAAGAGGCCACTCTAGGTTTAATATAATGAATTTTTCAATCCTCATCTCTCTCCGTAATGTGACATTCTCTTCTAGGAGATAAAACCTTCAGTTATCTCGTAATACATTCAAAAGTAAATACCTTTTTCAAAGTCGAAGGAAGTCCAAGTCAACTCGCAGTGTTTAAAATATTGCAAACTATCACACCAAGGCGTTTCTTCTTCTTTTTGAAAATATCTATCCTCTCTGTCAATGCGGATAGGAGCACGTGTTGACAGAATAAGCGGCAGTTGGTAAATCGACATTTATCATCCCAAAAGGAGATTTTCAGAACTCATAAAAGCTTGAAGAAAGGGGTAAACAGCTGAAGTACAAGAAGATTTTAATTAAGTGAAGAGAACAAAAAAAAAGAGCGGCTGATATCAGAGCAGAAGGTTTGCAGGAGGATACTTTGGAAGAACTACCACCTGGGACAAAAAGAGCATTGATCATATTTTTATTCGAGCTATTTCCAAAACCACAGTTATCCCTCCCTAAAGAGACAAGATTTGGGTTTGACCCCACTAGAATTTAGGGGTGCCAAGTAGTAAGCTGTAAGATGGCCCCGTTAGAAACGACAATTACTTATGATGGTGTAGCAACCTTTAATCCAGAACACGACTTAGGCTGTAAGGCACGAGGATTAGTCACTAGAAGGCGCAACTAGATAAGGGATTTCTTGAGTGGGCTGATGAATGAGGCACGGTCTAATAGCAGAAAAGTGAATTATTTTGGAGGCGGATAATGGATCTCCTGGCCTAAAAGGAGATTTTCTATGAGGTGGAGAGAGAACCGACTGAAGGGAATCCTTATTTGAAGTTCGTGTCATTGACCTCCTCTTACCCTATCATTGACTCTCCTACGTTACTGCTTTACAGCTTCATTATTGAAAGCTGCTAACGAAGAATGGAAAGATAAATAGGTACTCTGATATCTGTGAGCAGTGTCATGCAACATTCACACTCCTTGTACGCTTTTTGGATGCATATTTGACTAACCGGTTATGTAGCTTGGTAAAAGGTTTTTTGGAACTCCTAAGCGAGAAAGGCTTTCTGGGAAATCCCACATAAAACCAAACCCGGTCCACGGAAGGGCATGGGTTTCGGAAAACCTTGCATTCTCCATCCTAAATGCTACAGGTCTGTGTTATACAAACAAATTATTAGTAACTTATTTCTAGTATCATAATTTAATATACAGTTCTCTTGTACATAACAGGAGTTTCTTTTGTTCTAATAATAATAATAGTTTGTTCGCACTTCACTCGCGATAAGTTACTTTATACGTCAAGTGTCAGTTCGAACGGCTTTTTTCTCTTTAGTCTTCGAAAAAGGTTGTCAAGGAGGAAATGGACGGCCTCTGCGTTGACGTGGCCCTTTAGCAGTTTAGAGTGTTTAACGGCGGTTTAAATTTTCTTATTGTGGCAGCGACGCTCTCGATCTTCAAATCATCATGAGGGTTGTCGTTCCGAATGTACCAAGGTGCATCGAAGCCGAGATCCCCAAAAGGTGTGCTTTGCGTTCCAGTCACCTCCTATGATGAAACGATTTCCTAATTGCTTGAATAACGCAGTAAATTCTGCTTGGTTCAAGTTATGTCTAGGGGAACTGTAAATACTTGCTAGAGTAGCAGAGTAGGTACGTTTCTGTTTGCAGTACAATCGTAGCAACCTGCATTTTTTCTTGCTAAATTTTGAAGATAGCATAGTGCTTAATGCTATTTTTTACCAAAACACCACCCCCCCCCCCCTTGCTTTATTACTGGGTTGACTAGAATGGTAGAATTTATAGTCTTTAAATTTTAAATATGATTCGTATGTACAGTGTGTTTCAGAAATCAAACAATGAACAGAAACAAACTTCAATGTTTTCAATCTCAAGAACAACCTGTAGCTCGTATTTGCGTTGGGATATCCCATTTGAATTCCAAGCCATGATGCGTAGACTTTTCATTTTCTAGTTTTTCTAACCGGGTACTAAACTATAAGCGCTCGTTTAATTGAGGTAATTTCTCTCATAATTGATTCCAACATGTTTTGAACGTTTTTTTCAACACCCACCGTGGAACTTGGGTCACTTTTATTGCTTTTCTGGATATTTTGACTTTGAGTTTTCACTTTCTGCATATTGTTTGAGTTGTTTTCGGGAATGTTTTACCTGGGTCGGCTGCTACTTCAAATTTAAATGCTTATTATTTTGATCGGCTTTTTTTTTTTTTTTTTTTTTTTTTTTTTTCGCCTGCGCTTGCTTGCTACTCTACACCCTCTATAGTTAGCTGGATGTTCTCCTCCACAGTTAACACTTGTTGCGTTAACTTGTTCTTGTTTGGTACAATTATCGGTGCTATGTTTTCCCTCACATTTAACACATCTTGGGGTTCTACCACAGAATGTTTTAGTATGCCCGAATTCAGTGGAAGCATTACTTCGTCCGTGTACTAATATACCACGTTCAGGGGCACTGGACAACAAGGGGCCAGATCAACCCCATCATAACGACCTGTCGGTCTAGCGGGTCAGGTATAACGGTTTCGCCGTCTTATGCTGGAATAGTGATTATTAACACCGAGATTACCTGTTGGAAGTCTCCGGTGATGAACTCACGTTTCCTTAAAATCCTAATTTCCGATATGATCTAGGGTTTCAGACCATTATGAAAATTATCCTTTTAGTACCTGTCTGTAATTCTGTTCTTGTGTTTCTTTTAGTAACTTTTTATATGTGGGAACTAAAAAAAAAGGTTTACTATTTCTGTCTTGGATACCTCTCCTAAGTGGACCAAATTAAAGAAATGAAATAAATCACGTACGCCTCTGAAGGCATTGATGTCTGATCAGTACCTAATGCGACTCAAAATAGCAAGAGAAATGACGAAGGAGGACCAAGAAATAACAAAAACGAATAAAAGAAGAGATAGCTAAAGCAGTCGTATCCCTAAAGGTTTATGTCTTTCTTGTTATAAAGTGACGTTTAAAATAGTAAATTTTCAGTGAGTCGTGCACAGAGTCACTGCACAGTTAGCAGCTCCATCCTTCTGCGGTCACGAAAATAGGTGAAGTTACACGAAAGGATCCGGTTTTTCTTACGGAAAATGGTGACTTAGGTATATCTCGGAATCAAAAAATAAGTCAGAAGGCGCGAAACGTCACGCATTTCAAACTTCATACCTGTTTTTATCCAGTAAACTCTGAAGGTTCTCCACCACAACCTTCACCAAACGACTACGTATAAAATTGTTACTGTAAGATATATACCTCCGCTCAGCCGTACAACACTATTCCCCCTTAGCGCATAATAAAATATGGTAGTTGAATTTATATTTGGAACAAAGCTGAGCGTTTCTATCAACTGGCGTGATTAAGAATAAATCATTAGAAATGATTAATAATATCTGTGATGGAGTATAGATTTTTTATATGGTGAGCAGCGAGAAAATGCTGGAAACTTTAATTAGCACATGCTGTGCTAAGTTAACTTGTTTGAAGTTCTCTTTAACGGATAGAATGGTGAGAGGAAAAAAAAGTTATTGCGGTCACAATTCTTTATTCTCGACCTTCCGAAAGTCATTCGTCTCAATCGTTGGGACTACATCAATCTTATTTGGTTTTTATTTCTTTCCTCAACTAGCTATTTATAACAAGAAACTTCCGATTGGTCCCAGGGGTGGGAGTGAGGAATCGCTGGTACGATAAATTTGATTTATACTTTTCGGAAACAAGAAATTCCGAACAGTTTTCTTCTGTTGGGCCTGACAGTTTGATACGAGCGTTGCTCACGAGGCCTCGCGAGGGTCCGTTTTGTGAGAGTAATGACGTTTGATACTGTCTGCTTTGGGGATGGACAAAAATAATATTGTTCCCACCTTTGTCTATACCTTAATATTCTTCCTTCAGTTATTTAGCTACTTTGTTTAGCCGGTGATAGGAGCGGAGTGCATTATACGAGATTGTAGCTACGAATAACGAAATACTAGGTATTGAAACGTAGGCAGCTAGTTTCTTACCTACTTGTTGCTACTTTTAATTTTTGGTTAAGATGGCGGAATGTAGTATTGATCATCTCAGTGAAATTTTTGCCATAATATGCTTAATAATTCAAGTTACTAAATTTCCTGTTCAAGACAATGACATGATACAAATCTACGAATTATTTAAAATTAGATCGACAACCTACCTGAGTTGATGAAAATTGTTGACTACAGGGTTCCCTTGAGAAAATAAACACCGAATTGAAAGTGATACACTATTAATAATTAGCAGTTAAGGAATAAACTCACTGGTCCAATTTCCATGAAACTCAAGTCAAAAATCACATTAGGGGCCCAGTTAACACTGATTTCACGATCGACAATTCCTGATGGAAGTGTTGAAATATTTATAAGTCCGGATATCGAAAGTTTTGGTACAAAGTTTTATTCGATGAATTGAATAAGGCAACCGAATCCCTGTAGTTTCATCCATTCCTCACTTCTTGGAGCTAGACTTTGTCAGAAAAAAATAACATTATCATTGAACGTGGTAATAGAAGTTCTCTAAAACTATGGAACGATTGAACTGCTGAATAATTTAAATGTAATTTTCAATGAATTGAGTTTACTATCACTTTGCTTTGCCTACTGACGGAATAGTAAAGGGCAGCTAGTTATTTTAAGCACTCATAAGTACATCAAATTTAACATTTGTAGTACTGCAGCATTTTTATATTTTAGTAAAACCTAATTATATTTTAGTAAATCTCAAAGACAATTTCATTTCATAAATATATATTTTTCTAGTTTATTTCGGAATTGAACGTTATAAGTTCCAAGGAAACTGACGAAGAGAGAAATTTTCGCTAAATATAGCCAAACATCTGAAATTAGAATTAAAGTAAGTACGTCTTTACAAAGATTGACGACCGAATCTTAAGAGCCTTCGGGTTCTCTGACGGTACCACTTTTTATTCCGGCGCTTTTATTCATTACTTTTCTTGTTGGTTCTTATTGAAATAAAAATATTCAAAACCCATTTGGAGAGAGAATTTTTTCCATCGTCAATCGGCTCAGACCTAAATCGCCCTTCTGTTCACAATACGGTTTCCAATGGTCCATTTCGGTGGGTACGCTATTAGTATTCAATGAAATATTATTCGTAATTAATGCTGTTATTACTTCCTTCAGGTTATACACGTATGAGATAAAAAGTTGTTCTTCAATATATTTAACTAAAATAAGTAAGAGGTTTGCAAATAATTCAATCATTAATCAAATAAGTAGTTATAGATAATTTTACAATTACAACAAGCAGGCGGGATATTTATTATGTCGCTTGAGTGTACTGAAAGTGTACTTTCTTATAGTTAAATCTAAAGCAACGGATTATAGTAGTGAAATATTGATCTCTCTTGTAGCCCACTATCTTTATCTTCTCCTGTTTGAAAAATATCTACATATTGTTGTATTTTAGGGCCTAAGCAGAGATTTTAATATCATCAGGCGGCTAATGAAAATGGGCTGCGATTAGTTGGAAAATGCCGGCTTACATTATTCCTATTTGGGTGCCGAACAATGGATTTAACTCAATCTCAGAGAACTTCGATTTTAATATTATAACCAGGGAGTAGGTCATTTTCCATTTACCCACTGATGACACTGGTATATTCATCAACCAATCTTTACGAAACTTGGATGAAAAACCACAGATGCGGATGAGTAGATCGTGAATTATCGGCATCACTTATAGACCAATGCTCTTTGTAAGTGACCACATAACACAGAAACAATACACGTTTATGCTGTAATTTGAAACCTTTCCAAACCACTGATTACATTCATCTGTTGTTAGGAACTTGACTACATGATGAAATTATGGATAATATGACTTTGAACTTGGAGGGTAAACACATCGAACTCATAGGATTTGGTGAGTATTAGTTTCCACCATCTTGAATCAATACCCTGGCATCTGAGGTCAACATACACCATCCCATAACGCTAAAGTTCTGTTACAAGCTGAAATGTCTGAAAATAAATTGACACGTTGGACCTTAACACGGTTATCAGGGCAACCGTTTTTCTGAGTAGCGCTGAAGAAAATTTTGTGTTAGGTTCAACTACCATGTTTTTACTATGGTTGTGTCCTTCAATAATGGACCATCTGTTGATCGTTGTTGGATAAGCCTTGTGTTTATGGCCCTTCTGGATTTTTTTAAGCCTACCGCTGGCTCATATTCTACGATTGAAGTTTCTGTACCCCTTCTTTCTGGGATACAAACATGACTTCCACTAGTAGAATTTATGCATTCTATGAGGAGCTAGCTACATGTTTAGCTAATAATTGTTTGCCATATACATTTGTTCATTATTATCTCTCATTTGGTTACAATTAACATAAAAAGGTGAGGTTGGGTGAGAGTTTCAGGCACGATATCGGTCACCTTATTGAGCAGTGGTTCTTATATCAATCATCAATGGTATGATTTCAATAAAGAATCTTCCGCTCTTCAACTAATCAATCTCAATCACAGGAAGGCCATCGCGGTTTCTCGTTTTATGCCATACTCACCGGGGGCAAGCCCAGTATTAATTTTATGGATGCAAAGGGTGTGCATTTGTGGTTATACTAGCTTGTCGTTGAATACTGGTGAGATTTTGAAGAGCGCCCACCTGACTGGTCCTGCGGCACCGTAATGTCGGTCTAACGATCACGGCGTGGTTCATCCTCAGGACCTTCTGCAGTTGTACCTCCTTCATAAGAGCTTCATTGTATCTGTTTCTGATAAGTCCCACAGATTTGTTCCAGGTGGGTCTGACGCAGAGTGTACCAAGTTGGGGTTGAAAAAGCGATAGACAGGGCGACGGGAAAGGGGAAAGCACCAGTAGTGGACATGTTAAGATAATCTTGTGTGATTGTTTGTGTTACATAATAAATTTTTAGCTCTCAAATTTTGTTTGGGTGTCTGCACGTCCTTCAGACATTTTTAGTTGAGTTTAATCAAAGGAAACACCAATTTTATAAATGTTTGAAGAAATAGAGTCAAATTTTGTGGAATAACAGAAAACACCAGTAGTGACAGCTAAAATTTTCTAGTGTTGATGTAGTGGACACTTCATGACCCAGTAGTGGACACGTCGTAGATATCAACAAGACGACGTAAAATCTCGTCTAAAATCATGTATATATCTAATCGGTAGTAAAACAAAAAGAATTCCATTCAACTGGAAGAATGAAGTGAGCACCAGTAGAGAACAATTCATGTATAAGTAGAGATAGCTCATGGACTAGTAGTGGACATCTCTTGCACTAGTAGAGGACACCCCTGTCCGCCTCTGGTCTGCAACAATATATTCATTTGAAAATCGTACCGAGAGCTTTTTCCAATACAAATGAACAAGTAGAAAATTAAGAAAATATCCTTTCGTGAAAAGGGAAGCTGCACCAGTCGTGAACAGGGATGTCCACTACCGGAGCATCCGTCATTTTTGTTGTACTAGAAGTGGACATGCTTTAAAAGCCCACTTTATCAATATTAACGGAGTTAGGCGACTGGAAAATCGACAATTTAGTTACTGAAGTATATATTCAAACCAATGGGCACAAAGGTTTGAATATTATATGTGTAAACATTGATTAAAACATACTTTCTATTCTTTAGCATTTTGCACAGCGTTCTGCTCAAAATCACTCCACCCACAGACTGGTTGTTTTTAATGTCAAGTTATTATTTTTCATTTTGGGCCTAACGTTTTCTTTTGGTTCATCACGTTTGTTAGGCTATTACTTTAGTTAATCCAAAAAGATTCAAGTGCCCTGCTCAACCCAAATCCTTATTCTACAACTTTTTGTCCGAAGTGCCCACTATTGGTACAGTGTCCACTATTGGTGCTTTTCCCTAAATTACCTTTGCTTTCTGCTACTGCAAAGAAATTTCCGTAAATTGGGACTTTCTGGAATCAATATCTCGAATATACTAATAAAACTTTACCACGATAGGAGGTTATTCAAGTCTTTAAGGTGCTGGAAATTTAACTTTTTAGTCAAACGACACTATCGGTGAGATTGATTTGTAAATTTCCAGAATATTCTCTTCCGACCTCGGCGTTGCCTCCTTGAAGCGTTCATGTTATATTTCTGCAATAAATCTCCTTCACCCTTTCCATAGCGGCTTACCGAAGGAAACATCCAATTGTGTTCTTCCACCCGACCCCTCAATCTTTTCGCGGTGGATTTTAACCCTCAGTAAAACCCGTAGTGAGCGGTTTTCACCCTTCCAGTTCTGCCTTCGCCGTTTCGTAATGCTTTTCGCTTCTACGGCGTTTTTATACCAGTCGCCTTCTCTTCTCTCCTCCCTCTTCATCCATTTCTTTGTGGCTTTGTGTTTAACCGTGTAAACAAATCAGCTTTTCCCGCGCTTTTGTCCAGTAGAGCACTACTACCGCTTGTTTGGTCCCGGGGTTTTTCTAAGACACAAAAGAGTTGTTAGACCCCCGCTCATCACCTACTCCACCCTCTCATCTACTCTACCCTACGAATGTTATTGTTTTATTCACTTGGGAGGACTTTCAGCTAGGAGAAAAAAAACGACCAACGGGCTGAAGAGGGGGAAAATACGATAAAAGGGTTTTCGGGCCTCGAACCTTATTTCCACCAGAAAATACTCCCACAAAATATATCAGCCATTTTATTTTTCTGTACTGCATCTTCTTCTGGATACTTCTTGAGCTAGTGCAATGGTTTCTTTTCTTAATGTTAATTATGCTATTAAATTGCTTCCGAAATTCGAAAAAACGAAATCTTCGATAATCCGGGATGTTATGTTTCGTACTTATGTTTCGTAATTAATGATCATTGCCAATGCACTCTATTTGCAATTTGTGGAACTAATTAGTTCAACTCTCTAGCAACAGATTAGTTAACTGTAATCGATCACATGGCTGTGTTGTACCCCCTCCTTACATCCCGGAAAACCACTGGTTACGAGTTCGTTTTGTTGACAAAACTTCTTATTGGAGTGAAGTTCTGGCTTAGTTACGTATGATTTTCAGTAAAGACCGATGGTTGCTAAGATACACATTTTGTGCACATTTTATTCTCTCCTGAAAATTTGTTGCTCAGGCACTTAGGTCGTTTTGCCACTGGCACCCTTCAATTGGTGAGTCACCTTACTACGTAATCGCGCGGTATCTTAAATAATGCAGTGAGAAAGAGATGAGAGAGAGAGAAAAAAAAACATTTTCAGGGTACATCACATTATAGCCTCTTCTAGTATCCGTGGCATGTTATAATTACTGAAACGCTGATTAAGCAAGAATCGCGCTTGCTCAGCACACCTACCCTATAAAAGCTCGAGGGAAACCCTGCTCGAGTCATTCTTGTTGCGTTACCCGTGTAAGGCGTTAGTCTGCCCGTCGTAGCACTGATTATTCCATAATTGCCTCTAGTTCGGCCCATTTATATAGTTCTGTCTGTGTTTAATGGAATAAAATGTTGTTTTTTTTTTTTTAACTTATTCTCCTGAGCTCCCGACATAACTTGTATGCTCTCTGCTCAATACAGAAGAACGAGAAAACTTCGAGTAATATTCGTTGTTCGTTCCGTTCTTGGAGAGTTACGCTCACTTATTTTGGAACATCAAGCTGGTCTCATGAATACTATTGTGCATTTTAAATGCAACAGACTGGTTGTAACTTGTTAGATTTTGTCAATCCATACGGGCTTAAGTAGTTATTAATACGGGAGTCGAACTTGTATTTCGAAACCCTCACAATGTCTGCAAGCACCATAAAGAAATAGAGAGAAATATCTGTACCCGTCACATAGTACTCATACTGATGCGCATGCGAGTGTACTAATAGTAATAATTATGCGATTAATTTTCTTGACAGCGAAAACTCATCAGATAAGGACATTCCCAAAAATAATTTTTGCGAGACAGTGAAATACTCAACAGATTTATGCTTGTTAACTGCGTTCAATGGAACAACAAATTAAAACTTATCATTTACCAAGGAGCGTCAGTTGCTTCTCTATGCATTGGTATGAAGCGTTGTTATTTTAGTGTATATTGGTTTACTTATTTTAGGGAAACGTTTATTTTTCTAGGAAAACTTTCAGTTTTTAATTTGCTTATTATTATTATTATCATTATTTTTTTTTTCAAAGAAAAAGTTAAGTTTCTTATTTGCTAGTATGATAAATTCATTTCTCGAAAGGCATAAAAGAGATGGATGGTTCCTAACGGTGAGCTGCTTAACTAATTATTATTTTGTTCAGTTGTGCAATCAGATTGTATTGAAGGAGAAATCCCATTCAAGTGAAATTAATCACCATAGCAGCTTTTGCATTTTATTATTTTCTAATTTTGCCATTCACATAATTTTAATTCCACCTTTCTTGTTTCCAAAGCCGGTTGGAGTAAGCATCTGCCGTTCCATAGCGTTTCGGCAGAATTCCCAGTTTCGGAAAGTTAAACCACATGCTTTATTGTCATCAAATTCTGAGCAGCAAAGAGCCTTTAGATTAGTTTTCAACTCAACTGATCCAAAGAGGATTATAAGAGAAAACTATTCTCGTTAACTCGGGCCCGAACTCCCAAACTTCGGGATTCGTGTGGTTCTCGCCAGCTTTTCGCTACGGACGATTCGAAGGGGAAAGCTCACCGCAAATCTGAAAAACGGCAGCAACTGTGTCTCTCCGGAACATATTCACAAAAAATCCTGGTTGGATTGGTTCGAATGTTAAATAAAAGAGTTGATGAGATTTTTTTTTATTCAGGTGCTGATATTTCATGACTATTTTTTAATGTTTCTTTTCGTTGGTTTGTTGTTACTATAATATAGCAACCAATTTAATAATATTAAATGGGTAGAGAACAAGCAACGCTGCAGAAATATTCCTGAGCAATAAACGAAATTAAGGGCATTCAAAGAGTTGTCTAATTTGATTAATTTTTGTAAAAAAGCTGAGGAAGTTTGTTGTTTTAGCGTGATTCCCATCTCTAATCACTACATAGCTACTTAAAAATACAACTACGAGAACATAGAAGTTAAAAACTACAGAAAAAAGGATTGGCTGATGTGCTGCAGTCTTTCTACACCTCCGTGCGAAAATATTGCGATTCTTAGTCGTTACTGGTGACTCTTTTGTTGCCCTTTTATATTTAAACCCCTCCTGAGATCAAACATTTGACCTCATTCGATTCGTTCAACCGAGCTTTTATGAAATTGGACTTACCTTTTGTGGGGAAAGATATCAGCCTTTCTTTTTTTTCTTATTTTAACGCTTCACTAGACTAAGTTTAAAAAAGGTGGAAGTTCTGGGACAAAACTGCGTTTGAAAAATTAAAAAAAAACGTGATTTATTCGGTCAAAATCTACGTTTCTCTTGTGTTTTTACATTTCATAACGGATTCACTCTCAGATCCAATAACATCAGGTCTCATTGTCCCCTCGTCTCGGAGAATGGACTCTGTGACTTTGACCCTCCTATTTCGAGGTAAGTAATTTATTAAAAACCAGCGCGCTTATTGCAGTTCTTTCTAATAGATAATAATTTCATGTGCACCTCACTCTCATTGAAATGAGGTCATATTATTTCAGAAGCTGTATGATATTTGTTTATGACTTAGCAGCTGGAAATTCGGGTGGTTCGCGAACTGTGCGAGAAGGTCCATCATAGACGTAATTCGGGCATCAAATCAGTTTCTTTCTATTCTGGGAAGGCCAGCTCCTGAAATGAATATGAGGTCATCTCAATGATAGTCAAGAGCACATGAGTTCACTTGCTATTGAAGAGAATCGCAATATGCTCTTAAAGTTTGTCTTTACAGTCATGAAAAAAACTGCTTACCTCGAGTTTGGAGGATCAAAGTCCACGAGTTTTCGGGGACGATGGAAGAATGATGCCAAAAGTTATTATATCTGCAAATGAATCCGTGATCAAATAAAAATGAAAATGCCAAAACAATTTGTGAAGTGACATCTGAAGGATAACATGGATTTTGACCGATAAAATCAATTTGTTTTTTATGCAGTCGCAGTTTTTCCAAAAATTGTCTTCATGAAAAAGTTGGAAAGCTGAGATATTGTTTCTGTGGGCGGAGATTGAAGAGCAACTCATTATAAAGGTCAAAAAGCAGATTCTAAACAACGACAATTTGGAAATGTACCTATTACAATTGCAAGTTTAACATCATTTTTCATCTTTAAGAGCTTCTTAAGGGATCTTTGTATAACAGTGAGAAAGGAAACATTATTTGTAACATTCTTTCTAACGGTGTCTTTAAGTTGTAATTAACATATTAAATTGAGAGATGATGACCTATCTAGAGACATCATGGTGAAAAACACGAAACAATCTTAGACGTGAAATAACTCAGTAAAGAAGCCTCTAAAAAGAAAACCCCACAAGGCACATTTGCTGCAAATTGGTCGTAGAATTAATTCCTGAAGTTTGGCTGGTGGAGTCTGATACATTCTGTAGAAAGTACAATTTAATACATCGTTCATAGTTTTAGTAACGTATGAGAAATGGTGACTTCTATGGGCAATATTACACCGTCCACGCTCCCGAATGTAGGTTAAATGGTGTTTCATATATGATTAGGACTGGTTTGGGTAATGGTGTTGAGCAAAGGCTACAATGGAAGAATTTTGATAGTTCTCGAATATCTACGACAACAATAAGTGCCTACAACATATAGTATTTTCCTTTATTTCAACAACTTTGATTCACACAAATATCGAAGAGTTGTCAACCTGCCGCTTTGCGTTTGACAATACCCTATATGACCCAGGCGGTATTCAACCGAAGTTTTCTCTTACTGATTAAAGAACTCCGGTTTCGGCTATGTTCAATACAGGTTTAGGTAGGTAAGTTGTCTGATGTATAGGAATGACTAGCTTGCTGGTTGGCCCGGGAGTGCCTCCTATTTACCCCTTCGAGTAGGAGTGGGGAAACGAAAGGTAAACTGCCGGTATATGGGTATTTATATAGTTTGTTCTTGTTTTATGTTGAATAAAGGAGAGCGTTTTGCGTTGAAAACCGACATATGACTAGTTACTTTGCGTTTATTCATTGAATAACATTCTATGAAGTTTTGTTGCACGGGACTTTTCATAACATTATTTATTGGTTATATTTCAAGTCTTACATTCTCGTTGGTTTCAGTCAATTCGAACTTAATACTTGTTCCGTGCCGAAACTATGTTCACACGTTGGGGTTGGGTCTTCGATTCAGTACAGTTTTTTTGTGGAAGCCCTGCAAAGTTCGAAGCTCCAATCAATCTTGTGTAGGTAGGTATAGGTGAAAGGTAGGTCTCATCCTCCTTTCGCATCGTAAGGATTCCCGAGTATACAAAACAAGTTGTTGTTCAATCTCCCTCCGATTCCTCCATTTCCTTAAGTCATCGAACTAACTTTCTATCGCCTTCTTTGGTAGGAGTCGGGCGAAAGGGGAGGATAAGGGGGAAAAGGTTTGAAGACGAGAAACGGTTTCATGGGACCCTTACAAACAGAAAAACGCGCCAAGGGAAACTTTTGTCAGAGGCGTTTCCCACTCCGTTTTTCCAGTCGGATTTGTGAGTAAAGCTTTCGAACCTGGCGTTCCCCAGCACCTTCATATCCCCGTTTCTTCTCAAGCTGATATTGTAGGTACGATAAGATGTGAAGAAGGTAAACAGCGGAAATCAGCCACTAGCGGTTAAACGGCTCACCGACACACACATTTTTTTAAGAAATATTATAACGAATATGTATATATACCAACTAGCCTGGTTTCTATTTGTTATTTAACCTGCAACATTTACCTATGTCCTGGAGCAAGACCCTATTTATGCAGTATCTTCAATCTCAAAACAAGTACAATACTAGAGGTATTTTTCTTTCTATAGTTAGGTGTACACAAAGATACTACCCACGATAACTGCCACGGAAACCCGGTGCTCTGACTGTGACGTCATTCGGCGACCACCAGTCACTCGGTCTCCCATTCCAAGCCTTGGTTTGCAAGCAATATGTATCTTTTCGTAACCGATTCTAAACAATTTTTGTTTCAAGAATTTCTTAAATCTTACTAAAATATACTTAGGGATTCTGGGTGCCTACAGCAACTGCAGGTATTATGGAATTGTTTCTCTGCATGTAATACAACGACTTGGTGAAGGAATGAAATTATTTTCTCGTGTCCACGAAAAATTTTCAATATAAAGCAGCATAATTAATCATGGAACACGAAAATAATTTTTGTTGCAGTGTATAATCAAGCAGAAATCATGAAAGTATGAGTACTATACTAAAACCAGATTGGTATTATACGAAAATTTCCAATACTATAAAAATATTAAATATTTGTATAGTAATGGAAATTACTATAATATTAGTAAAGTAAATTTTTTATTTCAATCCACTATTTTTCTCATTTTGCTTTCACGATTTATGTTTTCACTTGCTAATGCTCTTGTTAATGCACTTGTTGAAGCTCTTCATTCTAATAAAGGTTCCTGTTCTGACAAAACACGAAACCGTAAAGTGATCAAAGCGTGAGCATTTATATATTCACGAAAGTTCCATGAAACATTACAAATTCTATTTCCATCTGTGATATTATGCTTATGCACTCCTTGTAAGGTCTCATCAACGAACCTCTCGATAGATTCTGAAGCCAGTTCCTTTTGTTGAAGTGTAGTGTGCGGCTTTTTCTGCATGTTTCTTTTTTCATTCGGTATGTCACAAATCCTGCAATCATTTCCAAGAGCTCGGTTTCATCTTTGGTGCTTTCAAAAGCATCGTCAATTTGCTTCAGAATTCCTCAAATCAGAATGCTTCGATGTTGTGTCTTCATCGCATTGTTCCTCGGCAAGATTTGATGATGAAGGAGCAATATTATTACGTAAATGCAAGTGTGGTACCGCAAGGATGAACTTATGAAGAATGTTGAGCAACTCATTTTGAAAATGCATCTATGTAACGTCGTAGGATATTATTCTGAAAGCGCTGAATAAGGCGGTCTTTGGGTTTTCGCCAACTGATGGGGCTCGTCGGAGGTACCGTGTTTCTAGTATCTGTGGGTGTACGTATACATACTCCATAGATAGTTGATAACTTGAGGTTATAGGTTAAGGTTTCTACTTACAATGGTGCTCAGAGGTTTTCACATAACATAAACTGGCATATGAATAGAAGAAGAAGAAAAAAAAAGTTTATTGGTAAAATAAGTTCAAACAGATTTCGATGGTACAAAATAAACAATACCGTCTTGGTTTTCTTAACCGTCTGTCGGGGGTTTTAGCATTTCACAACAGAATAATAAAAACTTGTAAATTTAAAGGAGAACCATAGTAACAAAATGGAAAATAAATAAAAAGTAAAAAACCACTTCTAGAAGTTAAAAATTGAACTCCTTCACTAACATGGATCGGTAGCGCCAAGCAGACTTGCAAAAAACCACCAATTGAGGATCATCCGTCACCATCCAACAGAGCCACAGCCTCATCCCTTGAGAGTACAGGCTTTTTGAAAGCGTCCATTCTGAACTCTGTCAAAATTGGGCAGCGACATAGGAAGTGGTGCACGTCTTCTCTCTCATGCCTGTCGCAAAGTGCACACTCTTCATTCCGTTCCATTTGATAAGAGCGCGCATTAACACGCTGTAGTTCTCCTCTGAGCTTAAACAACCATCTCGCCGAGAAAATGTCCACAATTGGGTCACCAACCAAGTTTGCTACGTTAAATCGGGTGTCGAGCTCCCTGTAGAGCGTAAACCTTTCGGACTCCACAGCCCTTTGCCAGAACCATTGCCGCTTTCGTTCCTTAAACCTCTCTAGGACATGGATGGATCAAATCGAAACTTAGAGAATCGAACGAGCTCAAAACCCCCAATTCAGCAACAAGACGTTCAAGACATCCCGCCCACGAAACTTGGCTTCGAATTACTTCGTCAGCAACTATCTTAGGGAGACGTTTCTCTGGGAGCTGAGCGACTCTCTTCAAGTACTGCAGGTGGGCCTCGAGGGTAAAAGCAGAAATGGTATCTAAACCCGTCTCCAAATGTAGTATATAATTTGGCGCAAACTTCGGTAAATGGAACAATTTCCTAATATACATCAGTAGCACACCCTCTACTTTCACGTATTCTCGAAATCCCCAACATGGTGAAGCATAACACAGGATTGCGCGTATTGTGGCATTAAATACATTTCGTTTTGCATTCACTGGGACGGCAGGGTTTGCAAATAGTTTCCCCGTACATTACCGTGTTTCTTGTATCTGTGGGTGTACGTATACATACTCCATAGATATTTGATAACTTGAGGTTGTAGGTTAAGGTATCTGCTTACAATGGTGCTCAGAGGTTTTCACATAACATAAACTGGCATATGAATAGTAAATGGTTTTTGAACATACAAGAGGGTATGAGAGTACCTTTATGAGCTTTACAAGAAAAAACTTTTGTTTTGAGTAATAACAAAGTTCTTGTGGACCTGTAACAATGTTTTTTTTTTTTTTTTTTGTCAAATACTAGAATAGAGTATTGATGGATGTACCACAGAATTCTATCTTTCCTATTCTCTGCGAGAGGTAGTACCTACCTGTCTGTCAGAAAAACGGGGAGAAGTTTATGTATGCCTAGTAAGAATCAAGACAATGGTGAAAGACCTGAACTGATGGGGAGAGAAGGGGTCATAATTAAAAGTTAAATATATATTTTTTCTTAAGTGTATTTGTTACGATTCTGAACTTACTTGGTGTTAAATTTATTAAATTATGAACAGTAAGAATTATTGTGAATCAGAATGTGGCCAGAGAAAAAAGAGAGGATATTGATTAATGAGTACCGTATGGGCTTAGTCATTTTACATCTCTCTTGTGGTTGTTGTGGGTAATGTAGTTATTACTGTTTTTCTGAATTATTAGAAACAAAAAATTGCCTTACAAAACCTTCATAGAAATTCTTGACTTAATACTGAACAGTAATTACTTGGAAAAGTCAGTGAGCATCGACATGTTACTGTGCTTATTGAACATTATAAAATCTAAACTTCCTGCTACTGCAATAGAGCTGGTCCCGGTAGGTAGGTAGGTACCTAACAAGTAGCGGTCGAACCCCTAACGCTCACTACGTCCAGAGACCACCGCTGAATAGCAACGTAGGTATTAGCATTATCTAACATCGTGCAATTTACCTCCAAGTGGTTGAATTATTTATTCTTTTTTTAAATCATTGTTTGCACTTTGACAATTAAACATTCATTAAAATGCTGTCTTCCCATAAATCGTCTAAGGTAGAGCAGTTCTTTCTTCAATAGATCAACGTTTGCTACTGAAATAAAATCCAAAAAAAAAGTTGATCGCAATCAATTGATAAGAAATTTAATTTTTTCCTTCCGAAAAAATGGAGATTTTCACTTATTACGTCTTCAGATAGAAATGTTTTTTTTTCTGTCAGCTGTCCACAAGAGGTTTTGTTTCCAATCTCTGCAACGTAGGACAACGAAGAAAAAGATGGACTCAGAGCTTACTCAGCAGATCGGGGTGGTTTAGCGCGTTTCAATTTTGATCTAAGTTATATTGAAAGTCTGTGTTGTCAATTGGTCGATTGAGAAATAATTAACACTGCAAGTGTTGTGGGTGGTTCTACAAATTCTAGCCATGTTTTTCGTTTTCGAGAGACCCTACATTTCAAAATTTCGGTGCGTAATGTTGATGTCGGATTTCCAGGATCGGATTCTCCCGAATGTTGTTGATTCCACCGTGTTCCATTACTCTGAATAACATTATAATACCTCCCATCGGCAAACGTTGAACAATTGTGTAACGAATGAATCTACTTGCTCCAGACAGATTATATATTACTATTCAAAATGTATTTTAGTTGGTCCATCCATACTCAATAAATCATATTATATTCAGAACCCTAGTCGTAGACATTGAACAAGAACTTACCCACGTTAAACTACGACGGAATTCAAACCCGAATGGAATTTAAAGTTAAAATCTTATTATAAGGTTGAACGATCCGGAACGTAGATACGTGCCAACTGATTCTTATTGCCTTGTTCTTTGAAGGGTTGGCAGGAGGATAAATCCAGAGCAGATGCGACTTGGGTGGGCAGAGGGGATGGATGAATGTCTCAATAAAGGTAGTTAACAAGAGATGGTGGGTGGGAGTGCCGTCATGGCAACAAGGACACGCCCGTTATCTGTTGCCAAGCGACCCGGGAGTCAAAAGAGGAAAAAACGTTTTCCCCACGACACCGTGGAAGTCGTACAAGTCTGGACCTCTGTCCATCACTCTACTCGTCTTCAACTTCGATCATGTAAACGAAATCCCGGAATGTCAACAAAATGGGGTTTCCTTGGATTTCTGTATGTTTGTTTGCATATATCTTAATTTGCCTTCCTTCATGGCATTACTAATTTGTTGATACAGTCTTTTACATTACCGTTTATGCAGTACTTACACAGTCTTTAAATGCCAGAATACTTTGTCAACAACCCTTATGATACTCTGGAAAGAGAAAAGTTACCCTACCGTTTTGTGAATTAAGCACAAATTGAATTCAATATGGGAGGTCTTTCTTATGGAAAATGTTAAGAACATGTGCGTTATATATTCATTTTCATATACATAATTTGTTACAGTAGTTCTGTGCATAATATGATTATCTAATAACTGCGCATCTATTTGAATGTGATATTCAGGCGTTCCGAATGCGCAATATAAAATGAAGGAAAACCATTCACAATGTAAGTCTGAATATATGCTAGGTGATTGCCCATTTTTTCTGTTCCACTTTTTTCTCTTAGTTTTCCATTGATTATGGTTATTTGTAAAGATTTACTACTATACTGTTTAATTCTAATACTACGTTAGCACGTAATCTTCAAATAAGGGAATCAAATTAGTAGCGGAAAATATAGAAAGAGGGGGGATGCAAACGTAAAATTCTTAAATAGCGGTTGGAAACCGTATTAAAACAGAAGATGTTATGCATGCTTTCGATCTGGCAGTAACTACCTACCTTTTATTTCACTCATTTGGTGCCCGATTGTTGCTTAGGTTATAAAATTTGGGAATTTTACGACAAAAATGGTCGAAGTAGTAGGAAATCTTGTTATTTAGGAAACAATTGGAATCACCAACAATTATATAATACAGCAAGAGTTTTTTGTTTTATTTTATTTGTTTAATTAGGTTAATTTAGTAAGTAATTTGTTGTGAGGTTACACACCAAGAGCGTGACGACAGGAAAAACACGATTGCCAAACATCATTCGCTGCCCCTTTCCTCCTATGATATCGACCGCTGCAAGTTAAAAGAAGAAAACTTAGGCCTCTCTAGTTTGATCTCTAATTGCAGCTTTGAAATCGATGGGATGCCTCTACCAGGTTTAAAACCCCCGACACATTTGAAACTTTACGCTCCATCGCTATGGGCATCCTCGTGGGAATTCGTTGGACACGCGGAAGAGGAGGGATTAGGAAGAAGAAAAGAGGGAGAGGAAGGCCGACGCCACTGCCTGGGGCGCCCTCGAGTAGGTATCTCCCGTAGAACACCCCGTGCCAATTGGCCGGTGAGGGTTATGAGTCTTATCGCTGGTTCTCTCAATAACGAGAATGCACATAAAAAAGGGTCAGGAAACCCGTCGACACGAGTTCCTCCCCCTAAACACCATAGGGCCATTCTGCCGCCCTACGGTCCCTCAGAGTGTCCCCGGTTTGCACGTCGGAGAGTTACGACCATGACTCGGCCTGAGATTTAAGGGAGCTCCAGAGAGATAAAAACTCCCCAATTACCCTATCTTCACAATTCCCACAAACATAAAATAAAAACATTCTCAGAATGACAAACACGAATCCATTGTATTTAAGAATTGTCTAAAACGTAAACTGGGAGGGGAAAAGTCGAATTTTAAGATAAAAATGGGCGTCTCCTACTTTCGTGAATTTGGGCAAACAAATTGAAAAATATGCCAAGGAATATTTTGATATTACCAATTAAATCAATTCAAAACGCCATTGAATAATGTAGGAGTTATAAAATGCAGCCTTACATCAGATGTCTTTGTGCGCACTTGATATACAAACAAACAAAAAAACTGATTTGAAAAAAGAGCGAAGAAGCCTCTGTGCAGCTGTGATTTAATATAAATTATAAAAGGAATAATGATCAATTGTGAATATGATATACCTTGGATAATACTTCGTGATCCACAAAGAGTTTCTTAAAACGACATCCGCAAAAATTGATTTAGCAATACTATGCTTGGTCGCAGTAAAAAATTCGGATTATGTTCTGAAAGGAAAACTTAAGAATAGGTCCTGAATCTGCATAAGATTATGTGAAAATAAGTGATCGATTTTGTTATAATATACAAAGGATTTTTACCCATTTTAGTTTAGAACTTACTCAAATACAGGGTGTCCCAGGAGTTACCCACAATCCAACTCCTACGTGTTGTACAACTCATTTCCGAAAAAAATGTCCCATAGCAATTTTTTGGTAGAGGCTTCGTTTCCGAGTTATTCGCGATATAAGATTTTTTTTCGTGTTTTCAATCTTACGTTTATAAAACTGTCATAACTCCCTCAATTTTAGAGCTAACTCAAATTTGATGAAACCGTTGGAAAAAGCGTTAAATCTTATATCTGTTTGACGTCAGAAAACTTCTTTTAAATTGCATTTAAGATGTGCGATTGCTGCCCGAAACGGCAGTTTTGTCAAAATCATGAAATCGCCTGTTTTTCATCTCGCCTGGAAACCCCATTAATGCTTGACGTAGAACTGTGCAGGCCTGGTAAAACGTGAGCCAAAATGTCAGCTTTCCAACGGTGTAGTTGTTTTGGTTTTTAAAAATATTTTTAGTTGAGGAAATGGTGTTAAACTGCAGAAAAACGCGAAAAAAAACCTGGAAAAACTGAAACAAAATTTCTGTTAAATTCGAGGTTTTCCCAAAAGTTTCGACGAAAAATGGTTGGAGGCGGGATATACGTAACTTTTCTCGCTGAATCGAATGGTGACAACGCCAGACCTCTCAAGTGACGATTTAAGTTAGTTTTGTCGGATGCATAAACCCGTTCGTTGGTGAACAGCGTCCACGGCAAAGCTGTCAGGTCAAAGTCAGGATAATCGAAAAGCCGAAAGACGGCATTTTGACAACACTGCCATTTCGCGCAGCAATCGCACATCTTCAATGCAATTAAAAAAATGTTTTCTGACATCAAACAGGGAGAAAGTTCAACGATCGTTCCAACGGTGACATCAAATTTGAGCTATCTCCAAAATTGAGGGCGTTACGATGGTTTAAATGACAGAAGATTGAAAACACGAAAAAAATCTTAAATCGTGAATAACTCAGAAACGAGGCATCTGGAAAAAAATTGCTACGAGGCATTTTTGTTCGAAAATGATTTGTACAACACGTAGGAGTTATATTGTGCACTAAACTCCTTGGTACAACTCCTTGGACACCCTTGTATAACTAAAAAAGACCTACCTACTGTTTGACAATTGGGAAAGCTACGGAGGAGGCATTGTCTTGGTCAGGGGCCAGGATAGGCAATGTCCCGCACGACCCAGCGGTCTTGAAGGAGGGGTTGCTTTGTGCGCCGTGCATTATGAACCCCATTCTGACTTAGCCGTAGGATTGGGTGTTGCAATGTTAATAATTTGTTGTTTCTGACCGATTTCCGTTTTAGTAAAATGTTTGTTACTGAAATATGTTATCCAGTTGTAGGACAATGTATGTGATATTGGGGTTTAAGTGGTGTTCATATAAAGAGTTAGCGTTTAAACAAGATTTTTAAGATATAAACCAAAAAGAATTTTTGAAAATGAAAAATTAAAATGAATTTAATGAATGAAAACGTTCGTTTGTGAACAGCGTCTACGGCATTCCTAAGCTGTCCAACCGAAGTCAGGATAATCGAAGAGCCAAGAGACGGTTATTGTTCGTGTTCATTTACGATTGATTGCGATGAGTTGCTTTCAGTTGAGTAACTGTACCACAAGTGAGTATGTTGACATGATTTTTGTGTACGGTTTTGCCAATGGTAATGCTTCTGAAGCAGCGTTCTCACCATTCGGTTCAGCGAGAAAAGTTACGTGTACCCCGCCTCCAACCTTTTATCATCGAGACTTGTGGAAAAACCTCAATTTTAACAGAAAACACACTTTTTCTGCAGTTAAACAACATTTCCTTAACTAAAAATATTTTCAAAAACCAAAACGACTACACCGTTGGAAAGCTGATATTTTGGCGCACGTTTTACCAGGCCTACACAGTTCTGCGTCAATCATTGATCTGTGGGTGATTCTCACATTCTGCGAAACAATCGAGGTTTCGATTATGACTAAAAAATGTTGTTCTCCAAAATTTATGATTCTTTTCTTATACAATCTAACACTATACTCTAACGGTATAGAGATGTACAAGCACGCATAATTTTCGTTTGTTTCCTCAAAATTCAGGTTTTAATATTTTATAGGACACGAGAATTGTATGTATCCATGACAATGAGCTTTGTCAACCAAATAACGATAGAATTATGTAAACGATGTGTAGATAAGGTTGAATTTGACAGATATTTAAACCAAAAACATTTTAATTCCCAGTTGAAGAAAGATGATTTATTCAGTTAGGTAGTTACTACCACCCAATATTAAAAGTATAAAAATATCACAGTTCACAGAAGTGTAGGTAAACGGGCATCTGATTTCAGTTTTTCCTGACTTTGGGGTAGAATAAGTATCACATTTTTTTATTGGTATTTATTTAGTATCAAATACCAAACTTGAAAAAAAAAAGTGTTTCAAACAGCCACGACGGCTTTTGTGGTAGCCACAACAATGAAGTTTAAACTCGCCACGACGATGAGAAATCAATATTAACCTTCTGCAATTAGGAGTCTAATGTACACTTATAGAAATTAAAACTTGCATCGAAAAGAGTTTTCACATCTCTATCCTAAAATGAATGCTAATCAAATCAGTAAGATTGATTATTAGCGATTCTCGAACCCGTAACAATGAGAAGTATGAAACGTACATGACTGTTTTAGAAACGGCCAACTTCATATTTGAGCCCCAACAGTATGGAAATGGCGGAAGCACGGTGTTTTCTCAAATGGCAGGGTTACCAACGCTGAGAAAACTTTGAATTGCCAAAAAATGCCCTCATTTGAGAGAGCTACGATGATTTCCTTCAAACCCATGACAATGAGACAGAAGGTGTAGGACAAACTTTGAGCACTTGATTCGTACAGACTATCTAAAAGTTAGTCCCACTTGTAAGCGTAATAACATCGAGTAACTAATTCTAAAAAAATACTGGTTAAAATATTTCCGGTAAAACGTACTTTGAGCCGATACAATTTTGGATTAAGTTCAAATTCTGACTCACGGACAGACCATGACAATGAGATTAGAGGCACATTTTGATCGATTACCGGCATGTAAAATGAAGAGCAGCCGAACTTTATGACAGCTATGAGTAGGCCTAGTTACAACATAAAATCTACAAAAATAACTTTTGGAAAAAGTTGAACAGAAAATTATTTATCAATGAAAGACAGCGATTCTCCCGTAAATTAGGAATCACCCTTCTAGGCGAGATGAAAAACAGGCGAGACAAAACTTCAATTTCGCGCAGCAATCGCACATCTTAAGTGCGATTTAAAAAAATGTTCTCTGACATCAAACAAATATAAAATTTAACGCTCTTTCCAACGGTGTCATCAAATTTGAGCTATCTCCAAAGTGCAGGGAGTTATGACAGTTTTAATGACATAAGATGGGAAACACGAAAAAAATCTTAAATCGTGAAAAACTCGGAAAACGAGGAATCTGGCAAAAAATTGCTAGGAGGCATTTTTGTTCGGAAATGAGTTGTACATCACGTAGGAGTCGGATTGTGCATAGCTCCTGGGACACCCTGTATATGCGTGTGGGTGTGTGTGTTTTGTAAGTATTGGTTTTAAATAAACTTTACGAAGTAAACACACCTAGTGCAGTTGATCTATAACTGCTAAAATGCAGTACCAGAATGATCGGACTAAAGGTGAGGGTGAGTCAGACAGTTGGTGAGGGGGCTCGAGTTGTAAATATTTGCTGACTGGGTACGGTTTGCTTCGTTAACTAGGTAGGAGGCAGGAAGGAGACATTCCTTATTGTGTCAGCATTTATAACTCAATAATCCCGTGATACCTTGATACTGTTTGTTCATTTTTTGCTTCCGAGTCTACCAAGGTAGCGGAAGCATTGTTTTTTATTTACCTCACCTCAATCTTTCATCCCTTCACTAGATAAATAATGTATTTCATACAATACACATTTTGGTCTGAAATGTTAACTAACTGTTTTGACTTGATGATTGTTACGTTGATAATGCACAACCAGGGTTTTGACCGAACCTAAAATTAATTTTGTTAATCATGACGATTTCATTATTTTACCTAATTGCCAAAAAATTGTATTTGGAAGTATTATCAAACTGGGTGAAGACCTTTGAACATTAAAGTGCAGTTTACGGAACGGCTATCTTTTATGGCTGACAATCCGCAGTGAGCTCATGCTTTTAATCATTTATCGTGAAGTCTGGAAAGCCTATAAACCAGTTGCGATGATTCATAGACAAGGTACACCATGGCTTATGCTCATTGTTCCATAAAGGTTGGATTCTAGACTGAATCCACCTACCACAAAACTAAGCTTAGACGAATTTTAGACTGAAAGCTTTAAATGTGGTATAAACTAAATACATTATGTTTTGTGTCGTGTATTACCACGTTCTCCGATTAACGCTCTCTCTTATTAATTGGAGAATGAACTTCATCTCCATTTCCAAGGCTTAATAAGTTACCCTACTCTCAAATTCCGTCAAAAAATCAAGCTCTCTGCCGACTCACATAATGAGATTAACGACATGAGAAGCAGGTCTCTCTCAAGAGTACCAGAAACGTCCCAGATCTTAAAGGTAACCCATCTTCCTGATCATTGGAAAGAAGGAAATTGTGCATAAATCTAGAGTTGCACTTTTTAGATAAATTCTAATCAATTAAAGCATTTCAAATCAACAAAGTAACGGACAATCCAAATGTAGGAGCCATCAAATAAACAAAAATCGACTATATTGTAAGATAAATCTCGGAGATTTTTTGGCGAATCGGGAAAAGAAACGGTTATTACGTTTACTAGAAGTTCTCGATGTCGATGTAGAACTGTAGCTCCTGTATTTACTAAATTGTATAACTTCGAAATGAAAACCCTCTGCTTTACTTGAAGGTTTAAGTTTTGACTAAGAGGTTCTGGGAATAATTAGCAGAGGACGTTCCAAAGTAGAAAAACGTGATCGGAACTTCCAAGGAGTTCAGAAGGTTGACAGAGTGGAAAGAGACTTTCCACCAAGCTCCATGGAGAATTCTGTGGAGAAACCGTGGAGAAAAACGAGTAACGTGCTATCTGAAGCTCACGCGTTTCGGATTTGCCTCTAAAACCCCGAATACGTCTCCGGGGGTAACTTGAGTAGTTTCCACGGGGATGGGAAAGAGGAAACTTCCGCGTTTTACTTCACTTGGAATCCTTACCGTTCCCCTTCTCCCTCTTAAAACGGATTAGACTTGCTTCAACTGGATATAGAAATGTTAATCCTATGGTTGTCGAGAATGAACCACGTTTGAGAAAGAAGTAAATTGTGAAGAAAAAGGTTACTCTACACGTAGACTTAGATGGTCCTCCTCTGTGAATGATCTAATTTATTATCTATCCATCATTAATCAAAATACCGTCATACAGACGCTGGTCATACAGCTTATCCACTCTGATCTAACATGTAACAGGCCGTTGATCAAACTTCAAGAAGGCACATTGGAGAAATTGAAGAATTACATTCCAAATAACATATTCATTCAAATCACATTTCATTATAGACTTTCCTCGAGTAATCCAGGAGGCTGTTCTCCCGTGTCGGTTATGCCGACAACGTTATGCCGCACGAGAACCATCTTGGAAAACAGACGACTTAACACTGCTTAGTGCCTGATTCGGGAGCAGATTTTCCGCAACTCGTAGAACTTTAGAATTGCCTGGGGCAAGCGTCAATGACAATTAGCATTACAAATTATGTCTGTTATACTACTCACAACAACATACCTTACAAAACCTTCCACAAACATTTAGGAGTCATCAACTAGCTTTCCAACAATATGTGAAACAATAATCCAACTATCAATTTGCTCGTATACATACATACATAAGTACGTACATGTACTTCATCCATTTTTGAACAGCTAGATATCTCGTGCCAAAGCAGCACTGTAGTTTGCAAAAATCTGGACTCATACCGCGCATGATAGCAATTCTGAACAATAGAACAGCAACCAAATAAAACGCTATGCAAGAATATTATGTACGCACCAACGTTTGGATAAAATAACACAGTTTATCACGACTTCCTATTGGAGTTGCCATCTGAAATCCGTCCCAAAGAAGTATCTGAATTGAAAAGTCACCACAGCGAGCTCAAAATCCCCGGCTACCTGAGAGCCTGCAGGTTTCACTAATTCGACCAGTGCCTCGACCTCATCTCTCTCCCAACATGATCAGCACACAACTCAGAAACTTCTATTTAGATGATTAAAGAATATATCAACATCACTTATTAAATCAGAGTGAGACTTAGATGCAACCCGGAGCATTATAATGCCGACTAACTCGGATTGTTATGGTACGAGTTCCTATCCAATGAGGAATACTGTAAATAATGATGGTCTGGAGGAATCATTTCAAAAAATAAAAAATAAATAAACCAGTGGTTTCCTGTCTCTCTTAACAAGTAATTCCAAAAAAGAGCAGTTATGTATAGTCGCTTGTCACTTTGTCACTTTTGAATCGGATGGTCAAGCCACATGACTGATTTAGCAACAGTGAGTAAGCAAAGTGGAATCCTTAACAGAAGAATGTATGTACTTGGGGAAAGTTGAAGAGGAACAGATTTAGGACAACAGTTCTTTAAATATGTTTGTAACCTTCAAATTGTAGGTACTTACATTTGATTTCGTGAATATATTTATTTATTAGTATTTTCCAAAATGACATTTACATTTACATGTCTTTTAGCAACTTCCTTGGAATATTAATATCTCTTTCATGTTCGGTTTTGATTTTAATCGGTTCGATCTCTTCGATTACAAGACAGCTAAACACCCGATGCTGTTCTTAATTATCCTATACCTACGATTAAAGTCTCTCGCACACATGCTTCACCCACTTTTATGAATTGAGATTGGAACAAGAAACGACTCACGAATTGTAGCAAACTATTTTTATATTGGTTTAACATGAAATGCTTTCAAAAGAAACGAAGTTTAATCCGAAATTGAAATACGCCTTCTTCTATTCCATTATAACGCTACTCTGATTACTGAGTGAATAAGAACAAAGTATAGTAGGGAAATGATTATTTTTTTAAAGATTATTTAACATTCAAATTTACAATTGTATGTGTGTTTTTCTGTTGCAGACTGGAAAACACTTCCACAGAACTTCCTTGCTCATTAAAGCTTTTAATCACAAGTTTAGACTGGATCTGGAGCTCAATACGTAAGTTTTTTTCAGTAGCAAGGAATTTTTTTTCTACGTGTAACAGTTGTGTTTGTGTACCAACGGAAGAGATTGAAACCCCTATTTGAAAATTATCTCCAACAAACTAAAAATGCAACGAACCCTGACGAAAAAAGATTGACGTAGTTAGGTTTCGTAGTAGAAGTTATTTCGAAACTGAAATGTTATTTTAGTTTTTAAAGTTATAGTTGAAACCAAATCTTTAACGAACGTTGAAAAACTGTTATTTTGTTTTATCAATTTAATACGGAAGAAGTAAATGGATTATTTTTACTGATAAAAGTGATAAAATGTGACTCGAATCTGTCGTGTGAGTTTTTTTATTGGTTGGTGAACAGGTACCGTCGCCTGAAAAAATCAACTTCAAACCGGAAGATTTTGCTCTGAAGGGATACTAAAATGTGAGAATTCAGTCCGATCCTTAATAATCCAATGAGTAATATTTGTTCCTATCGAAAATACCTTGAAATGAAAAATTACAAAAACATTATTTTGGTGGTACCCAAGTGATTTATTGATCAGAAAACCATTTATTCTCTTAACCACCAAAAAACTTGACCCACAAAATCTCTCTCTATATGTCATACACACCATCCATCTCAATGAACGTAATTGCTAAATTTCCTCAGTCTTTTCGTAAGAAGCATAAGGCGCAGAAGGTAGACCCACATTTTATTCATCGCAAAATAAAAAATATCACAATATTAAGAAAAATTATTCCGCACAGCATAGTCATGCAACTGCATGATTTTTGTCAGTGTTACAATACAATTTATTCTACTACCTACCCATTTCTTCTTCTAGAAGTTTGTCCATTATTTTTTTACAGAAAAATAAATGGTATTATATCATATGTTTATACTACGCAAAAGATTCTGCAAAAGAATCATAAAAATACTTCTAGAAGAAGAAAAGAAAAGAAAAAACGCTGCGAATTCTTTCACTGGGGTTTATTATTCAATTGGCTTGCGTTCATGATTTGAATGAATGGTATTATATCATACTAACACGCAAACTACAGACGCTTTGGAGTAAATGTGCAATTTGTGTGTTTCAAAACAGGTGATAGGAGCGATTATTGAATTTCAGGAGATACGCATAGAGCACGTAAATCTACCCCAGTAAAGATATTGAATAATAAAAGTAAATTGAAGAAATATTTACCTATAATCAGAAAACCCGTGTATCGGCATCTCTAACTACACTACAAGTATTCACATCGGCTATCACTCCAGTATCCACATTCACTACAACTCGACGCTATCGGCCGGACATCACTATGTTACAAACAATAATAAACGAAAAAACGCAAATGTTGGCACCATAAATCGGGCCATACATCGGGAATGGTTTGACCTACGGACGTGGGGAAGGGCTCATTCGATTCCTAATGGTATGTTCTTCAAATAGGAAAATATTTAGGCCGATTCGACTAGTTTTGAAGGGATTTTACAAAACTTTTACAGCCCTTAAAGGGCACTTTAAATTGAGTGATGGAGCTGGCTCAAGAATTAAGGCGTCGTCGGACCAAGATGGATTTTTTCTGAAAATTTCAGATTTTTTGCTCCAGCCGTTTCGGAGATATCGTGCGTACGGCGGACGGACGGAAATTTTTTTTATTGCAGATTCGGATTCTACACCCTTTGAAACGTAAACCATGATTTTAGGGGGGTTTAGAATTTTTCTTTCCAATCGATTACAAGATTATTGAATAATAAACCAAAAACAATTTGGATTGTTCAGGCAGATTTAGCTGTAAACTCTATCACTCTTGGACTTACCTTTAATGATATGTAAAATTCAAAAAACCAATTGTGAAGTCGATTAGGTACTAGTTGATCACAGAAACGTATTTGCATTAAACTAGGATGTCATAAACACCAAAATCCATCGTGCAATGAACGTATTAAAAACCAGCTTATCAGAGTATATCGACGTTTCAGGGGGTGGTAACGCTGGGCAACTCGCCCCCGTCTCCCAGGGCAACCGAGGTAGCTCCCCATTTTATTCATCGACCCCACCAGTGAAAAACGCACAATAGCGGGGGGAAAATTATCCCAGGGCAAATGGTCATGCAACTGCATGATTTTTTTTTTTAATATTGTTATTAATCATTTGTTTTTAAACTAACCCATACATGCTGTTGTCCATTATTTCTGTTGAGTGCAAATGGTACTTATATCACTATGTTTGTACTGGACCAAATGTGGAGAACTGCAAAAGAATCATAAACCCCACGTCAACTAGAAAAGTCCCAATCTTGGATGTTGAGATCAAGAATAAAATACCGCATACTGAAGCAGTTAAATACTTGGGTTTGACACTTGACTCCAAATTAAACTGGAATAAACACATAGAAAAGAAGAAAGAAGAACTTAAAATCAAGTACAGAAGTTCTATTGAGTTTACAGCAGATCCATCGCCCTATTTAGAGCACGTAAATCTTTTCTCAACCAAATATTAAGAAAATCCATTGTCTAAATGCCCCTGAAATTCAATGATCTTCATCGAATTTGTGGAAACAGTCTATGAAATTATTGCCAAAGCTTAGTAGAAATTCAAACTCGGTAAAACGTTTTGGACAACATAATTTCAAGCGAAAAAAATACATTCTTGAAGTCGTTAGGTACTAGTACAACATAAGAATACAAACACTACCTTTATTGATATGTAAAATTCTAGAGAAATGTACAGTCGCAATAATAAATCACGAAAAAAAATATCCACCAAAATGTCCCGTTCATGCATCGTATTATGTATAAAGCCACGGTAAAAATCCGCCTTTGTTTCCACTCATTTTTTGCCAACCAATACTTTGTCTGCCCTGGTGAGAGCGGTCCCATTAGTACATCGATTGTCCTCCTCCTCGTTTCCTTTCGACACGGTCCAATACATTTAAATGCAAATGAGCATCTCTCCCGAATCAACGACTCGTTTAATTTATATTGACTAAGCGGAAAACTCGGGTAAAATCCGTCCGGTTCAACCATACAACTATCATTCCACTGAAAACAAATGAGAATCGATTAGTCAGACTTTATTGAAGTCCTCCCTCCCATCAAT
>JAVIWC010008035.1:0-82324 GCA_031894815.1 Creontiades dilutus
TATTCGCGCGATTCGATTACTTTTTCGAATGCTTTTTTAATCGCCAGAAGTATTTGAATACAATAATTGTATAATACAATTATTATACAATACATACATTTATTATTCATACATATTATCCCCAAATTCGTAGCTTATACTACGGAGAACTCTAGTACAGCGACTACAATCGATTACAATACATACAATTATTGTATTGTATTGTATTGTATTGGTCACGACACAGCCATGTGTTCTATTCAGTCATGTGCGATTACAATGGAAAAATATTCTATTTGAAAATTTTAAATTTCGAGTCGATTGTGTTGTGGCCATGTGATCTATTCAATCATGTGATCGATTACAGTCAACTAATCTGTTGCTAGAGAGTTGAACTGATTACTTCAAAAACTTGCTAAGAGAGTATTATTATATTATTGTATTCGAATACAATTGTATTTGATTTCTTTTGTATTTGAATACTTTTGCCGATTACAATAATTGTCCATGCCTTTGATATTTATTTTTGATGTTCGTCGCTGACAATTACACAATGTCAGAAGCAGGCATAGCTCATAAAAGAACAATCAGTTTATGAAAAACGCTGCGAATTCTTTCACTGGGGTTTATTATTCAATTGGGTTGCGTTCATGATTTGAATTTCTACTAAGCTTTGGAGTGTGCGTGTTTCACAGGTGATAGAGCGATTATTGAATTTCAGGAGATATGCATGGAGCACTTGAATCGGTTCTCAACCAAAATACCTATTTGGATTGATCAGTTGATAAGTGGCGTAACGTTTTTCAGCGGCCCCCCCCCCCCCCCTCTGCAAAATATTTTCGGGGCCCCCCCATAATTTTTTTTTTTTTTTTTTTTTTTTGAGAAGCGTGCACTTTTTTAACGGTCATTGTACAATACGCTACGATAACCTAACTAAAAATACATAATTTAATATAAAAATTTAACCTACCTTCAAGATATTTGAGAAACTGCTCAAAACTCGATTAGTGAGCTTTCTGGAAAAGTCAAAGACCATAGGACAACAACAATTTGGTTTTAAAAAAAGGGGTCAATACACAGGACGCCTTATTCAAGGTCACGGATGAAATTTATTCAAACTTGGACGCAGGCAAAAAAGTAACTCTAACGTGCCTCGACGTGGCAAAGGCTTTCGACAATATATCAAAAGCAAAACTTATGGAAAACTGGAAGCATCAGGGATTCGAGGACAAGCATTCGAAATATTCAAGATCATATAATAGTGACAGAGAACAAGCAGTCCACATTGGCAAAGCGAAAAGCGAAACTGCTTCAATCCGCGAATACGGCTGTTCTCAAGGCACTTCAATTGGGCCGATTATTTTTTCCCTATATGTGAATGAACTTGCATCACAAAAACATTCCGGGAACATTTACATGTTTGCTGATGATGTGGCCCTGGTAGGACAATGGATGAACACCAACAAGCTTACAATCAATACTACGAAATCGGTTTCCATGGACATAGCAAGAAAAACAGACCCACAATCAAAATCGAGTGACCCTTTGACATTACATAGCTGCAATGACTTACCGTGTGCCTGTTCAAAAATCAAAAAAGTGAATAGCTTAATTTATTTAGGAGTGACTTTCGATTCTCAAATGAAATGGACCCACCACATTCAAAATCTGTGTCAAAAGCTAAGGAAATGTGCCTATACCCTCTATAGAATAAAATTTCTATCAGATGAGCTGAAGATCAATATTTATCAGGCGCTGTTTGAGTCAATCTTACAGTATGCGATTGTAATATGGGGGAACACTTCCAAGTACCTAATTGACAAAATTTTTAAGATCCAAAAAATGACCCTAAGGGTATTGTTCAATAAGCCCAGGCGCCATCCCAGTGACACATTATTTCATGATTTGAATCTGTTAACCGTCCACCAATTGTACACATTAAATATGCTAAAACTAATCCGTAAACACAAAAATATATATTTTGCTGATGTGAGACAGCGGCAATCAAAATCTTACAGACCCAAGTTGCCGAGAGTAAAAAATACATTTTGCTCAAATGACGACAAAATACAGCGGCATGCAAATAGTTAATAAACATTTTGAAAAAATTAGAAAACTAATGTAGATAAACAGTCATCATCTATTCAAAAAAGAAACCTATTAACTAATAAGAGATAACCCATATGAGTACTTTATGAACTAAAATTATTGAATAAATAAAATTAGCAGCTATATAAATGGCGTGTGTAGTAAGTACATCATTTTATGGAAGTGAAATCTAAACTTTAACAATTAATGTGGTGTAAATATAGTGTTATAGGAACGTACTTTATAAAAATTAGATGTAAGAACCAACTCCGGGCTGGGCCACAGTGTTACACTATCCAGCTCGGTCATCAGTTATTATTCAAATGAAGAATGTAACGTGTAAAATGATGTAAATAAACTATCTATCTATCTATCTAGGATAGGGGTGGGACATCGAAGCTGCAACATCGATGATGGCTACTACCGATCGCTCGATTCAGCGAGCACGCAAAGTTGCGCAACCCCAAAACTGTCAAATAGTGGATGACGGTGAACTGTAAAGTGTGGTGCTATCCTGATAGGCTAGCAGCCTGATAGGCTGATTCACGTGATGCTATCCGTTTTTTTTATTTGACTCAATTTCCCGTCCGTTTTTTTTTATTTTAGGTGCCTGTTTCAGATTGTTACGGGGATTAACTTTCAAGGTCTGGTTGAAAAATGTAAAAATAGGATATTAAAATTTTCTTCAGTTATCAAGAAAAAAAATCATATCAGAAACGTGAATCAGCGTTAAAAAAAAATAATGAAAACGTGATTCACGTGATGCTATCCTTTTCTTGATTCGACTCAAATTTTGCGGAATAATGACCAAAATATGTTTATTTCGCGTGAAAAATCATCATTTATGCCGACTTTCGACTCCCAGATTAAGATGATTTTTCACTTGATCACTGAAGAAGGTTTCAATCTCATATTTTTACATTCTTCAACCAGACCTCGCAAATTGAATGGCTCGATAGTTTGCCGGATCAGTTTTTCCCCTTTCTTGGACAGTGGTACTACTTTTGCCATTTTGAATTTCTGAGAGAACACACCTTTGGAGATACTCAAGTCGTATAAATGGGTTACGGGTTCCGGCTATACATGTTTTGGTTTATTATTCAATAATAAACCATTGTAATCGTTCTGGAAAAAAAAAGTCTAACCCCCCCCCTGAAAATTTCATGGTTTACGTTTCAAAGAGTGTAGAATCCGAATCTGCAATAAAAATTTTTCCGTCCGTCCGCTGTACGCCGTACGCACGATATCTCCCAAACGGCTGGAGCAAAAAATCTGAAATTTTCAGGAAAAATCCATCTTGGTCCGACGACGCCCCAATTCTTGAGCCAGCTCCCTCACTCAATTTAAAGTGCCCTTTATGGGCTGTAAAAGTTTTGTAAAATCCTTGAAAACCTCAAAACTAGTCGAATCGGCCTAAATATTTGAAAACCTCAAAACTAGTCGAATCGGCCTAAATATTTTAGTATTTGAATTTGTATTGGCTTGCTTTCATAGTTTGAATTTCTACTAAGCTTTGGAGTGTGCGCGTTTCACAGGATAGAGCGATTATTGAATTTCAGGAGGCACACAAATATGATCAACTGAACAATCCAAATAGGTATTTTGGTCGAGAACAGATTTACGTGCTCTATGCATATCTCCTGAAATTCAATAATCGTCCATCCTGTGAAACACGCACACTCCAAAGCTTAGTAGAAATTCAAATCATGAACGCAAGCCAATTGAATAATAAACCCTAGTGAAAGAATTTGCAGCGTATTTTAAACGAGGAAAGTACTTTTACCAAAAAGTCGTAATCGCAAGAGATGATCAAAAATGAAGTTGAAATTATTTTGTTACATCTCAATTTTGGTTTTCGTGTCTACTTGGTAGAATGTGTTTGAAGTTTGATTTTTTCCACTTTCGAGAGGTTCCGTTTTGGTTGAGCTTAAACCTGCCCGAGTTACAATCGTTCAAACCTGGATTCACAACTGGGCGCGCCTCTTGGGAAACGTCATGTTTTAGAAACTCCTTTCGATCTAATGGGACCACGCCCGAATTTATGGCAGCCATAAGAATGAAAAGAAGATATAATTAAACAGTCGAAAACGTACGTTTCCGCACTCTTGATTTCTTCCAAGGAGTTGAGCAAGCTGGGGGATTTCTGGCCGGAGGTGTCCTGGAATATCAACTTTCGGACCGAATGAGACCACCCAGAAGTTTGAGGAAATATTGGTATTGGAAGAAGATATTGACTTAATTTATTTGGGAACATCATTCAGATAGCATTCAACCTCATTCCAACTGTTTCGGAGGTCAACATCTTGACATGATTGACGCTTTTGGTTTATTATTCAATAATAAACCATTGTAATCGCTCTGGAAAAAAAAACTCTAACCCCCCTGAAAATTTCATGGTTTACGTTTCAAAGGGTGTAGAATCCGAATCTGCATTAAAAGTTTTCCGTCCGTCCGCCGTACGCACGATTTTTCCCAAACGGCTGGAGCAAAAGAGCTGAATTTTCAGGAAAAATCCATCTTGGTCCGACGACGCCCCAATTCTTGAGCCAGCTCTCTCACTCAATTTAAAGTGCCCTTTAAGGGCTGTCAAAGTTTTGTAAAATCCCTAAAAACCTCAAAAAAGTCAAGCTGGCCTAAATTTATACTCATTTTGAGGAACATACCATGAGGAATCGAATGAGACCCTCCCCACGTCCGTAGTCAAACCATTCCCGATGTATGGCCCGATTTATGGTGCCAAAGTTTGCGTTTTTTGGTTTATCATTGTTTATTTGTAACCTAGTGATGTCCGGCCGATAGCGTCGAGTTGTAGTGAATGTGGATACTGGAGTGATAGCCGATGTGGATATTTGTAGTTTATAGCCGATACACGGGTTGAAGCATTCTGTTATGCATGAAACGCTGATAATATATAGGTAAATATTATTCAATATTATTACTGGGGTTTATTATTCAATATTATTACTGTGGTAAATAAGTATTCTTCACTGGGGTTTATTATTCAATTGGCTTGCGTTCATGATTTGAATTTCTACTAAGCTTTGGAGTGTGCGTGTTTCACAGGTGATGGAGCGATTATTGAATTTCAGGAGATATGCATAGAGCACGTAAATCTGTTCTCAACCAAAATACCTATTTGGATTGATCAGTTGATTATATTAAATATGATATTTGTGTGCCTCCTGAAATTCAATAATCGCTCTATCACCTATGAAACACGCACACTGCAAATTCTTACATTGGGGTTTATTATTCAATTGTATTCATTTGAGTTGCATCCATGATTTGAATTTCTACTAAGCTTTGGAGTGTGCGTGTTTTACAGGTGATAGAGCGATTATTGAATTTCAGGAGATATGCATAGACCACGTAAATCGGTTCTCAACCAAAACACCTATTTGGATTGATCAGTTGATGATATTTGTGTGCCTCCTCTCCATCAGTCTACCTTTGGCTACATCGTTTAAATTTGGATTTGGGGAAGTTTTGACGCAATACGAGTGCTAAAGGACTTGATAAATTATAGATTTTTTTTTAGGTTAACCATTGACTAATAGGAACGCGTTTTTTGAAAAGAATTGAAATTTTAGGACGGTGAAATTGAAGAATCTGAAATTTTTTTTTCAATTAATTTATTTCATTTTTTATTTTTTAAATGTATTTTATTGCACCAAGTTTTAACTTATAAGCAACATTATTCTGATATATAGTTGGAGCACATTAAAATATCCAAGATACATCACCTAATCTCTATTGTCCTGACATATGGGCTTTATGATGCTCACACTAAGTGAATTAAATCGTGTGGCTTGGTTCTCTTGTCTTCTGAGCAGATCCTCTGTGTTGAGAAGCTGGACGACATCCTCATTTACATGATCTTGTAGCCTCAACAGGTGATGCATGGCTTGGCTTCGAACGACCTCATTGACAGATTCAATCTGCAGCTCTTAGTGAAGTCTGTCATTTCTAAAATATCTGTATGCATCTACGCAGCTTCTTAGGACATTATTCTGAAAGCGCTGAATAATGTCACGGTCGCACAGGGCCGTGCACCCCCACAGTTGCGCATCGTAAGTCCAGACAGGCTTTAGGACTTGCTTGTACAATAACAACTTATTGTGGACTGACAGTGTTGACCGTCGGCCCATCAGCCAGGACATTTTTCTGTATTTGATCATAAGCTCAGTTTTTTTTCTTGACGTGGGACATCCAGTGACATTAGTTTGGCATCCAGTGACATTCCAAGGTATTTTGTTTCATTGGCATATGGTATTGGCTTGTTATGGAGAAAGGCGCACATAGTTGATCCTTTAGGTGCTTCATGATGAATTGAATTGTTACGAATCCTCCATACAGAGGGCTGTTCGTCGGAACACTACGTCGACGGCATCTCGGAGCTGTGTATGATTTCTGCGAATGTCGTCCATTTGTTCCATGCCATCGATTAGATACCTAGAGACGTATGTCTTCGGGAGACGGATGTTAATTTTGGATGACTCTATTGGCGCAGTTTTTAGGCGGTTTGCTAAAAAAACTACTAAGATTACAAAGAGTCTAAAAATTAGTGATTTCAAAATTTTGACAAAATTGACTTTTTGGGCTCTTTTTTGTCCCTTAATTCCGGTAACGAAAATTTGACAAATCAGCTATTGGTAATTTAATCTAATTCAGTATAGCCAACCTCCGATGCCAAAAATCCTTTGGTCTAGCACTAGCATACGTGATATCGATCGTCTGTACTACCAATTGAAGTTTCTGTTTCTGAAGCGCCAAATATTTAAACGTTTATTATTCTCAAACCCCCTCCTGTTTTCTGTAGAGAATTAAAACTCGTTAAAACTCGATAATTACTTGTGTTTCATGCTTCTGAAGACCTTAAATTTCTACCACTCCCAATTCGATGTGTAATCAGAGGATAATGATTTCGGTTGTAAATGGGACATTAGAATATTAAATAACCCCCAGAGTATCCGGGAATGTCAATTAAGCAACTCCGTTTAACATCAACCAACACGAAAACTTGAACCAAACCAAATTTCAGGTCGGCCTTTAAATAGGGCAAGAATTGATTTTGTAATATTATGTAGGGCAAGAAAACAGCCGCCTCTACTTGTTCTGAAACTCGTCAAATCAAAACAGTCGGTCCTGAAGATATTGATTGCCGAAACACCAACTCAGATGATACGAGTGGTCTTTCGTCACGATTATTGGTTTCACTGAAGGCAATTATACCGTGATGAATAGGTCACAAATTACTTCTGGCGATATCCAAATTGGCTCGCGGGATATTTACATTTTGATCGTACTTAAAAATTCGATATTTTATTTAAAACGGGGTGGCCGCTTTTTGAATATGGAATTTCGACAACATATTTCGGAACGTCAATTAAATATTGACTGTGAGATTTACTTCGTCATTACTGATAATCTGAGCCAAAGATTTAGTAATTTTCTCAAATAATTGAGTTAGGAGAAATTAAATCAAACCTTATGAGAAATCTAACCAGAAACTCCTCCAGTTGTAGTACTGTCACTAGAATAACTTTTGAATTGTATTTTTTACAATTACAAGTACGTATATTGGTTGATCGAGGATATCAAGACATATACGATCTTGTGCTTGTAAGAAAATAATCATATCGTGGGGTTCCGAGTAAAAGTGACCAAGTAACATTTGCAAAATTTTACAGGGGAGCGATCTGAAGTTTCACCTATTTTCTTCTTACGAACACTGGTTGTGTGATGTCTCATCCGACTATGTTTCGATTTGTCTTTATCCTGTAGGTAGTTAGCTAGTGCCCGCCTATGATATCGTGCTTCAAAATTCACTTCAGATTAAATAAGAGCTGTTTTCCGGAAAACTCTATTTGATCATTTTTACCTGCCTGGAGTTTCAAGCTTTACTCATTTGGTCAATAATTGACTTGTCAATAATTGATAATTGAATTATTCAATTCTTCGAAAATCTGTCGCATAGTTACATGAAATTGAGGGATTGAATAGTTTTTTCGTTAATTTATCGTGTTGCCAACCATCTAATAACAATGATATACCTATTTCTGTTAGAAAAGGTTATCCATTACCTATCACTGTAATTGGTCATTTTCACCTGCCCACTATGCAATCTTACAAATCTTACACAGTAAAAGTGATCAAATGGCAATTGATAACATTTACATGCACCAGCGAGAGTACATTTATAATCCATCTCGTGTTTTGTGGTTGAGTTCAAATGCCATTTGGTCACATAAAACTCTTTGGGTCAGGCAGGTAAAATTTATTTTCAAGTATTTCTTGCACATCAGTTTGAAGATGACGTTCTTAGCAACAACACGCAGTAGACAACGTTCCTTAGTACCGGAATGACAAAAAAAGCTCATTTTGAAAAAAATGTTACTTGGTCACTTTTACCCGGAACCCGACGATATATTTATTCATTTATAGATACATATATACGGGCAGTCAACCTCCCAATTACATAGAAATGATTTAATTATGTAACACTTTTCTACTAGGTATCCGAAGGAAACTATAGGTATCGACCAACCATTTCATAACAACCTACCCACGAAAAACAATGATCCCAAGAGAAACAATTCACACGGAAATAAACTAGAAAAACAAAGATAATCATAATGAAAATCCGACCATTCAGCACCCTGCTTAAAAGTTAGATAACGTGCGAACCTACGCTGGATTTTCTCGATACGTTCAATGGCATTAGCGTAGAAGGGGGACCACACTACCGAGCAATACTCGAGTACGGAATGTACTAGTGCATTAAACAAGATTATAAGAGCTTCAATATCATTAAAATCTCTGGTATGGCGCTTCAAAAAACCCAGGGATTTCATCGCTTTAGCACAAATACTATCAATGTGAGGAATAAACGTCTACTGCTCGTCAAAGATTACGCCTACGTCTTTGAAAGCAGTAACCCGTCTTAAGTCCTATATCGTCGTATATCGTATTGATGTACGAAAGGAGAAAACCATTTGCTGCGATGAATTTGGTCTTTTGTGGTGATTTACTCCAGTTACCTACCACCCGTGTGTCAGACACCAATACATCTGAGGAATAGAGCTAACTTCGGCCAGGAAATTGTATGGGAATCTTTGGAATACTTCCTTCTCGTTCAAGTTATGCGTCAAGCTGACGTTACATTCTCTAGGATCATTACCAAGGTTGGGAATCGAGAGAGTCTGACGCGAGAAGAAGAAGGCGTCATAGATCCTTCATTTTTACAAGAAAGTAAATTGATGAATTGAAAGCACATTGAGTGATCTCAATGCGAATTTGAAGACCACAGAAGGTGCGGAATTGTATATTTCATGCGTGAAACATTCAATCTAGAGTTGAATAGTGAGCCAGCTATCTCTACAACCCGAAACAATACAGTCTCTGGTGCTGTATTCACACGAATACAGGGCATATCAGATATAGTGCGCAGTACTTCACCCACGTATTCTGCAAACAATTTCCAACAAAAAGTGCCTCAGCAATTTTTTTTACCTCGCTTAGTTTTTGAGTTTTCACTTCTAAAATTTTTTTCGAGCTTTCGACCTTGTCTCAGCAAAACGGCTGTAACTCACATACAGTATCATGCAAAGTAAAATTTGAGGATACCATTGGAAAGTGCGTTAAATTTCCTATCATTCAAGCGCCAATTGTTTCTGCTTACATCTAGTTGGCGAAAAATAACTCTACAAAGCAAACTTCAAGAAAATTTGAAAAAATAGCTAAGTTTTTTCAAACGTTCAGTACTCCACAGTAATCTGCATTTGATCAGGTGCCTGTAGCTTACAAAATGCGCAAAAAAGTCAGTTTTTGAATGGTATATCAAAAAAAATAAAATTTACTATTTTATTTGGTCGAGAAAATTTAGTTTGAGTGTGAAAAACAGAGATGCAAGTCGAGGTTTTTGACGGTTGGTAATGGGTTTCAAATAACTAGGTAGGTTTTCTTGAACAAAATCAAACTGTTTTATCTTCTAAGATGCAGTTTTGAATTTGTGCAAGCATTTTCTAATACGTAATTACAGCAAATTTTCAAAATGGCCTCCATTCTGTTGAATGCACAAATGTGTCCTTCGAACCTCTCGTCGGTTTTGTTTCATTTGATCTCCGGAATGAATCTTTCTTTGAATGAGATGGTCTCTCGACTCAATCCTGATGATATGCCACTGGTGGAGAGAATGAACCTCTGGTTTGAAATAGACGGGTCACCGGCCCACAGAACTCGAGCAGTAAGGGAAGGGATGAACACCAACATTGATAACAGGTTAGAAACTGAAACCCCCAGTTCGTCATAATGCACATTAACAGAAAAAGAATTTTCCACTCAACAAAAGGAAAAATACTTTGGACGATTTTTCAAAAGCATTCATTCAACTTTCCAAGTTCTCGTAGGTGGATCGGTCAGTATGGACCTTCCGGTAGCCCCTGCGCAGTCCTTACCTCACTCCGATGGACTATTTCCTCTGGGAGAATCTCAAAGCAAACGTGTACAACGTCAGGATTGAGTCGAGAGATCAATTCATTTAAAGAATAATGGATTACGGAGATCAAATGAAACAAAACCGACGAGAGCCTCGAAGTGCTGTTGATACAATGCACAAAAGGACACATAATGGAGGCACCGTAAAAAACCTCGACTTGCTTCGCTGTTTTCCGCACTCGAACAAGGTTTTCTCGATCAAATAAAATATTAACACTTATTTTTGTTATTACAAAAGCTGACTTTTTGGCGCATTTTTTAAGCTACAGGCACCTGATCAAATGCAGATTAGTGTAGGGTACTGAACGTTTGAAAAAACTTATTGTTTCCAATTTTCTCGAAGATTGCTTTGTAGAGTGGTTTTTCGCCAACTAGATGTAAGCAAAAACAATTGGTTTGGCGCTTGAAAGATAGGAAATTTAACGCACTTTCCAACGGTATCCTCAACTTTGACTTCACATAATACTGTATGTGAGTTATAGCCGTTTCGATGAGCCATGGTCGAAAACTCGAAAACAATTTTAGAAGTGAAATAACTCAAAAACTGAGCGAGATAAAAAAAAATTGCTAAAAAAAATTGCACTTTTTGTTGGAAATTAGTTGTAGAATACGTGGGTGAGGTACTGCGCACCTTATCTGATACAGCTTGTAGATCATATGTGTTGTTTGAAAAAATGATTTGACAAACAGTCAGTAGATGGTAGAGTTTTCTCACCTTGTTTCCATGTTGTCGTGATCCATGTTGCACTAAGCCGAATGTTTTGATTATAATGCCCTTAGGACCGCGTTGTTGTGACTCGAGAAAAAATATGTGCTCCACACTTTTCATTGTTGGTTATAAAATGTAATAGTTCTCTTTGTCTTCTGAAATACAGTGCTTTTATTCTTTAAATTCGCAAGTATTCTTTCGTTGCTATATTCTGAGTTTCTCAGTAACCTTTCGGACCCTTTTTTCGTCAAGACTATTGTTTTATTTGACATCGTGGCATCCCTTGTGGGGACCGAGAGGCTTAAATCATGACTGAGATACAGAAAGAATACTCTCTCTTGTGCGCGAATAGGAAGCAATTGAGGAGACTTGCTACAATTGCTCATGCATCTGTGATGGAACTATTAAAGATGGACAAAAGTGGAAATGTGACGGAAATTCCTAGTGAGGCGGAGTTTGATTCCAAGTTCGTCATTGCAGCTGACAGGTTTGACCGTCTATTTCAAGTGGATTCTCTGGTGAGTGAAGTTATTTTCCAGTTGAATTTATCCGATAGGGAGGTAGAAGCCGATTTTGATTCAACTGCTGAGTATAGGGACAAATGGCTTGACCTCAATCAACGGAAAACTAAACTCTTCAAAGTTGAGGCACCACCCAGTGAAGATGGTTCTCAGTATACTGTATCGAATAAGAAATCACGAAGTCTAAAGTTGTTCAAACTTGAACCTAAGAAGTATGACGGTAGTCTGCATGGGTGGATTGGATTTTGGGCTATGTACAAAACTATTCACGATGATAACGACCTTGATCCAGAAGAGAAATTCCTCTACCTTTTACAGTTGACTAAGGAAGGTTCTCCAGCTAGAGAACTTCTAAACAGCTTTCCGCCTTCAGCAGAGAATTACCCTAAAGCTATTGAGTCCCTTACTAAACGTTTTGGCCGTACTGATATGTTGGTTGAACTCTATGTTCGCGAGCTTTTGAGATTGGTACTAGTACAAGCCACTGGTAGTGCTAAACTTTCACTTAGTAACTTGTACGATCGATTAGAGACCCAATTACGAGCCCTTGAATCCTTAGGTGTAATGAAAGATAATTTCTCGAATGTATTACTGCCGCTTGTGGAATCTTCTCTTCCAGATACTGTCTTGAGACATTGGGAACGTGAACGAACCTCAAAATCACATCAAGAGGATGCACCTGGCTATCATGGTCGTCTGGATGAGTTGTTGACGTTTCTCAGCAAGGAAGTAGAAAGTGAGGAACGATTGGCGCTAGCTAAGGGTACATTTTCTGCTACTGAATCACCCAATGTAAGCAATTCTAAGTCAAGACCAGCCAAGAAGGATTCAAGTAAGGAAAATTCCATAACTTCTATACCTACTCCAACTGCTGCTGGATTGGTAAATATGAAGGGATCTCTAAATAACAAAGTGAGTTGTATATTTTGTTCTAACGCTCACTCTTCAGAAAATTGTTTGAAGGCTCATGATCTAAATTCTGAAGACATTAAGGAGAAACTCCAGAAGAATGGACGTTGTTTTCTTTGTTTCCGGAGGGGGCATAATTTAAATAGATGCAAGGCTTTTGTCAAATGTGTGATTTGCGGTTCTAAGCACAACCCTCTTCTTTGTCCAGACAGAAAAGTCCATAGTAAATTAGCTAGTGACGGAGCTGTTAAAATTGATAACAATATGTCTGCAACCAATTATTCGCCTGTTCTCCTACAGACTCTGAAAGTTAAATTAAGAGGTGAGAAAGAAACCTATGCTCGAGTGGTAATTGATTGTGGTTCTCAAAAATCCTATGCCACTCATCGTATTGTCAGTATAGTTGGATACAAGCCTATTCGTCAAGAAACATTGGTGCATGCGCTATTTGGTGGTAGTACATCAACGCCACAAGTTCACAATTGTTATAAAATAAGGCTCTCTAGTATTACAGATGACTATCATTGTAATTTTGACGTTTTAGATACCCATACCATTTGTCAAGCAGTACCTGGCCCTCCTCAAGGACCCTGGCTTTCTGAATTGAAACATAAGGGTATCCAGCTTTCTGATCAGGGAGAGGGACCAGTAGATGTTTTGATTGGTGCAGACATTGCTGGAAAAATATGGACAGGTCGTAGAGTAATTCTCAAATGTGGTTTGGTGGCTATGGAAACTGTTCTTGGTTGGACCCTTATGGGTAAGTTGGCTGAAAATGGATTCAACTATCATTCCAATGTCTCGATGTTGTGTACTGAAGCCACTGCTAGTGACCTCTGGAGGGTAGATATTCTTGGGATTGAGGACCCTGTTGAGAAGTCCTCTCGTCACCAGAAGATCTAGCAGCCAAAGAGCATTTTCTAAAAACAGTCAAAGTTTTGGATGATGGGCGCTATGAGGTGCAGTTACCTTGGATTGAGGATCATGCACCATTACCCATCAATTTTGAAATGGCAACCAAGCGACTAAAATCAACAATAAATAAACTTCAGGCTACAGGCTCTATGAAGGATTACAATGATGTTTTTTGTGATTGGCTTCAAGATGGGATAATAGAAAAGGTGCCATTTGGTGAATGGAAAGTGGGGCATTACCTCCCTCACCGACCTGTTATTAAAGAGGGAAGTACCACTAGAATACGTCCTGTTTTTGATGCGTCGTGTCGTACCAAAGGATTTCCTTCTCTAAATCAGTGTCTGGAGAAAGGGATGAATCTAATAGAACAAATTCCAACCATTTTGTTAAGGTTTCGGATGAACAATATTGGCATCATTGCTGATATCAAGAAGGCATTTTTGCAGTTATCTGTGGCTCCAGTTGATAGGGATTTCCTGCGATTCTTATGGATTGAAGAAGACGGCAATGTGCAGATATTTAGACACAAACGTGTTGTTTTTGGAGTATCTAGTAGTCCCTTCCTTCTTGGAATAGTTATAGAACACCATTTACAGAAATTAGAAGAATTGTCAAAGTTGGGCATCATGCCATATTCACCTGATTTATTTCCTCAGCTTCACAAAAGTTTTTATGTTGACAATGTTGTGAGTAGTGTGTCTTGTCAGAACAAGGCCACCGAATTAATTGATCAGGCCACATCAATTTTTGCGGAAGCTTGTTTTGAGTTACGTGGCTGGGAGTTTAATGACCCCAGTCTTCCTGAGAACACCCATACCCCAGTTTTAGGTTTGGTTTGGGATAGAAAGGCAGATACCCTGACCGTCAATGTTGCTGCTTTTCACGAGTTTCAGACTGACACTGTCACTCGTCGAACAATTCTTTCGGCCACCCAACGTATATTCGATCCTATTGGTGTGACATCCCCAGCAACATTGATTTTAAAACTTCTTGTTCAACGCACTTGGACTGGAGGAGGAGACTGGGATTCTGAGGTGGATTCTGATATCAGAATTCGATTTATTCAGTGGATTGAGAAAGTTAAATTTCTCAGTATTATCAAACTTGATCGATGTCTGAAACACTATATGACTGAGAATGTCAAGCTGTCATTGCATACGTTTTGTGATGCTAGCCAATCTGCTTATGCAACTGTGGTCTTCCTTCGTGTGGAATGGATGCAAAATGTATTTATTCATTTCATTAGTGCACGATCGAGAGTGGCTCCTATTAAGAAAACAACTATTCCTCGACTTGAGTTACTGGCAGCGACTCTTGGGGCAAGGCTAGCCGGTAATATCCAGAATGAACTCGCTGTCTCCAACAAGTACTATTGGAGTGACTCTACAACTGTTATTGCATGGATTCGTCGTCAGGAACCCTGGAATATTTTTGTGTTCAATAGAGTTTCAGAGATTCGCAAACTATCTGAAAGTAGCAGCTGGTATCATGTCCCTGGTATCTTTAACCCAGCTGATTTGTTGAGTCGAGGGTGTGATCCTAAGCAGCTGATAGATTCATTATGGTGGGAGGGTCCACCATGGTTAAAGCTTCCTTCAGAGGAGTGGCCTATGCAAATACCAGATTCTTTCGATGAGGAAGAAGTTATGGAAGAAAGGAAGAAGATTGCTGTTGTGGCTATTGCACAGGACTCTTCTATCTTATGTTCGCGGATCTTAACCCATAAATTTACTCAGTATTACCGAATTATCAGAGTCATTGGATGGATCATAAGATTTCTTTTCAACAAATTTTCGAAGAAGTCAACGTTTTCAGGACCTTTATCTGTTATGGAGATTTCCAGAGCTGAGAGGGTCGTGCTGAGAATAATTCAGGACGAGTCATTTGATGGAGTAAAGGATCGAAAATTGCTCAAATTAAAGCCTCATTTGGATTCTGCCGGGCTAATTAGATTGCGAACCAAAATTTGGGCACGGAAGGATTCCGAAGATTTTCGAGCTCCATATATTCTGCCTTCTGACCACATCTTAGTAGAGAGACTCATGATGGATACTCATATTCGGAATGGACATGTTATAGGTCAAGGGCTTCTCAATGTTCTTCGTGAAAGATATTGGATTATACGTGGTAGACAGGCTGTGAAACGGATTCCCTCCAAATGTTTGAGCTGCCAACGTGTGACAGCTAAATCTTTTGATGCTGAAACACCCCCTTTACCAGAGAGCAGGGTAAGAGATGCATATGTTTTTGAAGTCACAGGTACTGATTTTGCAGGTCCGTTGTACTTGAAAAATGGTGATAAGGTGTGGATTTCTATATTTACCTGTGCAGTGTACCGAGCTGTCTATTTTGATATTGTGACTGCCCTTTCTACAGAAGCGTTCATGCTCGCTTTCCGACGATTTATTTCTCGTATGGGAAGACCAGCACTGGTCTATAGTGATAATGGTACCAATTTTAGGGGGTTATACAACACCTTCTGTGCCATCGATTGGAATGAAGTAGCTTCCATCAGTTCAATTGACAGAATTGAATGGAGATTCAATCCGCCCAGTGCTCCTTGGTGGGGTGGATTTTGGGAGAGGATTGTAGGAATATTGAAGGTGCATCTGAAGAAGATATTAGGAAGAGCTTCTCTCACATTAGATGAACTCACAACTGTAGTATGTGAATGTGCTGCCTTCATCAATGCTCGCCCTATAACATATGTTTCTGAAAACGCATCCGATCCTGTGCCAATTACACCTCAAATGTTTTTAAGTGATCTTAGAGAAACAGGTGTTCCTGATTTTGACCACATTGATTCTGTTCATTTGGGAAAACGATTCCAGCGACGCAATGAGACCAAGGAATGTCTGCGACTACGTTTTAGGACTGAATACCTTGGTCAACTTAAACTCTCTTCAAACTCTTCCAAGAATACGCGTAAGCCCATGGTGGGAGAATTGGTGCTTATTGGTTCTGATAACAAGAAACGAATTGACTGGCCCCTTGGAATTGTAGAGGAGTTAATGATAGGTCCTGATGGTAACTGCCGGGTAGTGAAGTTGAGAACTACTGATGGCCCCATGTTACGGGCAATCCAGAAAATATACCCATTGGAGATTTCACCAGTTGGAGACTCAGGATTGAGTGAAGTGTCAGAGTCTACGAAGGACCTGAACCCTCTAGGAGATGATGAAAACGTACACCCTACATCAGAAGATGACTCAGATGAAGTTAAAGCTCCAGACCTCCCGTCTCTTCAGAAGCAATCTATTTGTGTGGCAAAAACTCGTTGTGGTCGTGAAGTCAAGTTACCAGTCAAATTTCGCGATTAATCTGTTAGTGTGTTCTATGGTTCTTGTAATTGATTTTTGAAAGTTTCAACATTTTGTATTCTGCAAATTTTGTTCTTGAATTGTGTTAATGCAATCTGTTAAAGTGGGGCAACATTAGTTTTTTAATGTATAATTATTCTTTATGTAGACAGATTTCTAAATAGTACAACTATCGAGTGAACTGTAATTTTACAATCGTATTGCGAGTTAGTCAATTTGAAATTTGAGTTCAGTTATACAATGAAGAATGTGTCACTATTTCTTGTGTTTTTCAAACCATAGGGTTGAGCCATTTTCCAACGTCTCAAGGTGGGAGTATGTTGTTTGAAAAAATGATTTGACAAACAGTCAGTAGATGGTAGAGTTTTCTCACCTTGTTTCCATGTTGTCGTGATCCATGTTGCACTAAGCCGAATGTTTTGATTATAATGCCCTTAGGACCGCGTTGTTGTGACTCGAGAAAAAATATGTGCTCCACACTTTTCATTGTTGGTTATAAAATGTAATAGTTCTCTTTGTCTTCTGAAATACAGTGCTATTATTCTTTAAATTCGCAAGTATTCTTTCGTTGCTATATTCTGAGTTTCTCAGTAACTTTCGGACCCTTTTTTCGTCAAGACTATTGTTTTATTTGACAATATGGAAACAAGGCATTCTGTCTCATATTTTTCTTACCATTAACCATTATTGAGCATTGCTAACGCTAGGGCTAATATTTCCAAATTTCGTTCATTAATGTACAATTCCAATAATTTTTTCATAAAATATCTTGTGTGTATTTTATTTATTTCATCATTTTAATTTTCTAATTACACTTCCAACAATGGACATATCCGTGATCTCTTGTTTTTCCCCCAAGGAAAAATTTCTGTAAAACTATAACTAGTTTAGTTTTCAAATCACACGTGAAACAATGGACATATCCATGATCTTTATCCACCGTATTGAAAACAAGTGTTTTTGTACAAAAAAGTAATTTCACCGAGCTAAATATTCTCTAGCTAATAGCTACAGATCTTATAATTAACATTGTCTTTGTCCCCAAAATGCTCAAATTTCAGCAAAATTAAACATAAACGTGATGCGATAATTTTGGGAAATTCTCCTATACGATGATGCTGGATGACTGACACTTGTTTTCTTATACGGATCCCTCGTGTTAAGAAACATGAAATTTTAAGTCGTTAAAAACTGTTTTTCGTCGGATGAACCGAGAGAATTGTAGTTAATTAGATTAATAAACCAAAATCTAGTTGAAGATCTTGAACGTTTATGAGGGCTAATAAGTGGAGCGTCGTAAATCCCTGGGGCGTCGGACCCAAATGTAAGACGTGTAAATGTCTTGAGCCCACCTCGCCCCAATTAGGTTTAAGTGGCAAGTTAGGTAGGTACCGGACTCGTGAAAGCCACTGGCCGTTTGAAAGATTCATCTCGCTTAACTGTCGCTTCCGATACGTTACGGTTGATTATTTTCGATAATAAACCTTTGTAATTGACTAAACAATTCCTTACCTCTCAGTCTTCAACGTTTCTTTAAGTCTGCCAAGTTGGGTGTGTCACATAACTTTCTCGTCTAAAACACGAACGTGTAAAGTTCTTGAAACGTTTCAGATAATCCCAGAAAAAAAAAAAAAAAAACTTTTTTAGGACGTTTGACGTGACGGAAATGCTGCAGAACATGTTCTGTCAAAAATTAACGCCTTCTTAAGTTTACTATTGCGGGTCTGCAGCAGGGATGGAAATCGATTATCGATATTTCAAAAATATCGATATTAAGTTAAGCAGAACCGTTTATTTTACAAAGCTGTTCGGTTGTCGATCTTATCGCCAGTCAATTGTTCCTAACCAATATATAGAAACAAAATCGATAAAACATCGCAGTTTTTTCACCTTTTCTTGTTGCTTAAGGATTCTCCATCTTCCCTATTCTCATACATACACCCGGCAATCATCTCACCTGTCGTGAACAACCATAACGGACAACCACTTAGAGAACGTGAGACAAAAATGAGCGTTTCTCGCCCAAATACAAATTTCTACTACCAATATACAAAGGAGATGAATCTTGTCCGTTTTCTCGGCTTCAAATCGTGAACAACAAACGACTCAATCTAACCTTTAAAAGAAGTTAACTAATATGTATGTAAATAACTAAAAAAATAAATAAATAATAGGTGATTTTCGATGTGATTGTTGAACTTCAGAAAACCGTATTTTGCAACAGTGAAATTGCTCCACCGACAATTTAGCGAACTCACGTTTTATAGCTCTTACTGTATTCATCGCGTATTTACAGCTAACACAGTTCGTTTACAAGAGTTGGGGACAATCAACTGATAATATGATTAGAGTGTGTTTTGGTGATTCCCATGCACTCTTGCGCGTGAGCAAACAACTTGTGTGCTCTTGTGTAAGGTGTCAGAAATTTTGCGCGTTTTATTTCGGCCCCTCTCGTTGGTTCATTCTTTGGAACCGGATCCAATCAACGGTGTGTTCCGCTTCCATCCAGAGCATAGATGGGGTTTGCTTCTGGACAACAAACCCCTAACTTTCCTCACCAAACTCACGACTCCACTATCCTCTCACCCATACTAAGGCTCTGTTTGGCACGTGGATTTGAAACTCTTATGCTCTTCAATGAGGATTAATGGGGAAAGTTGGAAACAGTATGATAATATTATACTTATAACATTATTATTATCAGGAATCTTTTTCATTATGACCAGGAGATGCAGATGCGCCTGTGCGGAACCTATCTGATATCTATACCTACGTTGCAAACCGGTTATAATATAAAAAACGCTTCAAATTCTTTCACTGGGGTTTATTATTCAATTTCATTCATTTGGCTTGCATTCATGATTTGAATTTCTACTAAGCTTTGGAGTGTGCGTGTTTCACAGGTTATAGAGCGATTATTGAATTTCAGGAGATATGCATAGAGCACTTAAATCGGTTCTCAACCAAAATACCTATTTGGATTGATCAGTTGATCATATTTGTGTGCCTCCTGAAATTCAATAATCGCTCTATCACCGCGTTTTTTCATATGGGGCAAAAATTTTCCTGCCGAACGGGTGGAACGAACCCGAGGATCTGGGATAGTAAGTCCCGCACGAAACCCCTGCACTTCGGGTTTACTTAGCTATTATGGGGTTACTGCTCTAATGTGTTTACTTAGCAAGGCGAAGACTGATGTTGGCGCATAAGATCATGCCATACATCGGGAATGGTTCGATCTACAGACCTGGGAAGGGGCTCATTCGATTCCTCATGGAAAGTTCTTCACTCATTCACGGTAGCCCCTATTCCTGTGCCCGATTTTGCTAGACTTTACTTTACTCGACAATTCTTCACTGACAACCTTGATGTGAGCGCGATCAAACCACCAGAACCAGATAAAATGATCCATGTTGGATTTTACTTTCGTACTAGTCCATTTGAGGTTTGTTAGTACTGAAAGACCAGAACGGTTCTGAACGGGTCTTATGCACAGAGGCAGAATGAGATGCCAAAATGACAGCTGTTACGGAACCGTACTGAACTAGACCCGATAGTTCGGGATTTTGTTGGAACTTCTGGTCCCGCTCATGCCCTGTAAACTATTTACGCTCTGCCCTCTACTTTTCCCGTGATGGTGACTATTGAAGCTTTTATATTACCCAAGTATCCTTTTCAAGTTATCGTTCGTCCAATCAATCAATTTCAATTCAATTTATTTAATATATAGAAATGAGAATACTCAAGACAACCATTTTCTAAATGGAAAATGAGAAGAATATAATTTTCTTAGGACGTTAAATGTAACGGAAATGCTGCACGACATATTCCGTTATGAATCAACACTTCCAAAGGTTACTATTGCGGGTGTACCGCGCTAATTGTATTTTGTATAGGATGTTGAAATTAGATTATTTGAGAGTTCTTCACTGACATCCTTTAAAATGTGAGCGAGATCGAACCTCCAGAACCTGATAAAATTATAATTTTATCCTATAAGGATACGTATCCTTGTAGGATTTTACGTTCGTGCTAGCCCATTTGGGGTTTGTTGGAACTGCAAGTCCAGAATCATGTTAAGGGTTTTTCCACTTCCCCTAAGATCGATTCTAATGTTGCCTTGCATCAGAAAGGCCGTCCCAAAAAAGCATGGAAAGTATTGTTAGTGAATCGATATCTTGACCGTAAAACTAAAGCCTAATTAGCCATGGTCAGGGCTAATGCTAATTAGTTAACATTTTGCTTATGAGACGACATACCTTCGGAGAATGGATTAGGGATGGAAAGAAGATGGAAAAATATGAGATGAAAAAAATTGCCTCAAGGCACTTTTTCTTGGAAAATGGTTATAGAATACGTGGGTGAGGTACTGCGCACCTATTCTGATACAGCCTGTATATTTCCTTCTCTTGAATCCCTTAATGTTCATGTTGTATGTGAAGAATGACTTATGGTTGCAACGTATGCTGACTAATGTAATGTATGCTGACTAATTGCACTATATTGTAGCAATGGAAGGAACAAGGGAAGGCCAAATCGCCCTACCCTGTCCCTGGTGGTAAATAAAACGCATAACCTTTCTCTCTCCCTCCGCGAAATGATAATCAATCCCTCAAAAATCGATTGCGAGATAATTCTGCCGAAATTAAAGACCTTAAACGAACAGCTAAACGCTTACGGCAAAGCGTGAGGGGAACGATTTCTTGATATCATGTAATTTTGCACTGGAAAACCAGATCACGCAACTCGAATCACGATTCCCGGAAAACACAAAAATCATTGCCAAAGGCGGTAGAAATAACCGGCATTCCTAGAGGCTCCGATGAAACTATCACTGACACCGTCTTGTCGTTCAATTGGAGATTGTTGAATCGATTATCGACAATCGTTACATGTCATTGAAAAGATCTGGATGTAATTACACTTTCGGAGTTGAGAAACTATATTTTTGAGAGCAGTTAGATGTGGAACTGTAAGTTACCACGTAGTTTCGCCGAACTATAGGACCGTGTTGATGAACGACGTGTTAATTCAACTATTTGAATGTGGTACTGCCTCCGTCTGGCGAATCTGTTCGCTCGACTATCTTTGCGCAAGTCAGACGTCTGTAGCGTGTCGGTTGGTTTCACAGTCAGTCAAATATATGCGGGCTCAATTTCTCCAACTGTCCGAAAGACCCAGATTTGAGACGGAGCATAACATAAATCCGAGACCGTAAATAAAAGAGCTAACAACTTTAGACCAGTTTCGGGGGATCAAGCCATCATTAGAAACGAGTTTGTTTATGGTACTACAAGCAGTTGGCCGGGGTCATCTCTAAAAATCATCGCATGTTACCGTGCCAGTAAAAATGAATCCCATAAATCAAAAATGAAACTTCTCGTTAGCTACTAAGTATGTCCATATTAAAAAGTGACAAACTGCCACAATCACGGGGATTTCGGTCAGGTGGTGGATTTTAAATGCAAATTGAATACATTTCGCTAAAAGTGAAACTGAATCGGAGCTGATGGCCTACAATTGTGTAATGATACATTGTATTACGTGTGATACATTGGTTACGTTAGAAAGAAGAAGCTTTTAGAATATTACTGATTCTTTGGAGAAGGCCCGAAAATTGTGATATAATATCGTGGGGTTCCGAGTAAAAGTGACCAAGTAACATTTACGAAATTTTACGGGGGAGCGATTTGAAGTTTCACCTATTTTCTTCTTACGAACACTGGTTGTGTGATGTCTCATCCGATTATGTTTCGATTTTTCTTTATCCTGTAGGTAGTTAGCTAGTGCCCGCCTATGATATCGTGCTTCAAAATTCGCTTCAGATTAAATAAGAGCTGTTTTCCGGAAAACTCTGTTTTTACCTGCCTGGAGTTTCAAGCTTTACTCATTTGGTCAATTCAATTCTTCGAAAATCTGTCGCATAGTTACATGAAATTGAGGGATTGAATAGTTTTTTCGTAATTTATCGTGTTGCCAAGCATCTAATAACAATGATAGACCTATTTCTGTTAGAAAAGGTTATCCATTACCTATCACTGTAATTGGTCATTTTCACCTGCCCACTATGCAATCTTACAAATCTTACACAGTAAAAGTGATCCAATGGCAATTGATAACATTTACATGCACCAGCGAGAGTACATTTATAATCCATCTCGTGTTTTGTGGTTGAGTTCAAATGCCATTTGGTCACATAAAACTCTTTGGGTCAGGCAGGTAACATTTATTTTCAAGTATTTCTTGCACATCAGTTTGAAGATAACGTTCTTAGCAACAACACACAGTAGAAAACGTTCCTTAGTACCGGAATGACAAAAAAAGCTCATTTTGAAAAAAATGTTACTTGGTCACTTTTACCCGGAACCCGACGATATGTGGTTTACAATAAACTATCGGAGGACGACGAAAGAGTCGAGGATTATGGGTTTTCTCCGGTCTCGGCGGAAGGGATGGAAAATCCATCAAGGGGATCACAACACCCGTATAAATATGCCTTGACTAGCCCGAGGGGATTCATTCGCACCCTCCCTCTTGATTTCGTCACTCTGCCCCAAACTTCTGTGCTATTTAAACGTTAGCCCTAAATTCACAGGTGTGAATTTGAATTGGGAGTGCTCCACCTATCTCTTGGATCGTAACTGTTATACAACTCCCTCATATTTACAGTATAGCTGGGTTCTTCGCTGCTCACAGAGAATTACTTGCTCCTCGATGTGCCATAGCTGACGCCAGAAATTAATTAGTGTCACCCCTAATGGGGAACACGTAAATCGTCACCATGTTTTTTTTTCTCCTTCACTTAGCATTAGCTCTCGCCATGGCCATGAATTAAATGAACATTTCAGAACTAATCAAATTAATTTTTTTGACATTTCATGTCTTTGCTATGGCACACAACCAAATTGTCGTTATGTCACGTTACGTTACGTATCGAAATATGATCAATGATTATTATGATTCGTAGAAGTGAGGTAGGTAGGTACCTATATGATTATAGCTGAAATTTGGCTATATGATTATTATGATTTGGCTGGTAGCCTCCTTAGGACGTGAACAATAAGGTGCAGAGGGTTTTGATCAACTGAGTGGCTCCTGAAGCTAACTTCTTCCCTATTAACCGTAGGAGGCTGAAATTTGGCTCGTAGCCTCCTTAGGACATGAACAATAAGGTGTACAGGGTCTTGATCAGCAGAGTGGCTACTGAAGCTAAAAATATGAGTTTAATTTTTGTTTTCTTTATATTGAAAAAAATGTAATTCACAGAGGAAGACAAGATTGCTAGAAGATGGAAGGGAAGAAGGAGGGAGGGGAAAGACATGAAATGTCCTAATGCGTTGCAGACTTGTATGCAAGAATTTTTTGTTGTTAATTTGAGCATCTAAAGTGGGGACCGCAATTCGGATATCTTTCCCTGAGGGGGACCGCAACTAGTACGTCTAATTGCACTTCGACCGCTACTCGGAAACTCCGATCCTGATCACAATGTTAAAAGAAGTTGAGTTAGTCCTTCCCACCCAATCGCTTCAACCCTCTTTAGCATTGTTCTTGATTGGTTGAATCATGTTTCCACTTTCTTTCTCTAGACCAATCGTGTTCGAGCTAAACTTCAGCTATGCCAATATGATCACAGTCATATGGGCAACTAAACATATGTTATGTTTAGTTGCCTTTGTTTGTCTCACTGACGATGACTCTACCGTTTACATCGTTCAGACGAAGTAACTTTTTTTCATTAATAAATTGAATTTTTACTCCAATTTTGATAATAAATTAACACAATTCTTTGTAAATCAGCAAATCCTCCGAATAAACGATTTGTTCGTAGTGTACAGGGTTTTCCATTCGACGAGATATCTCATCAAACGTGTTTTGCTTCGGTCTGTGGTAGAGTGGACACTCCATGGGATACATGCTCCGTACTCTCTTCGTCCGTTCCACAACTTTCACATTGGGCGACCCCTGAAGTCCAAGTGCAAGTATTTGCCGCCCAGCCCATAATTCGATCGCAGCCAGCGAATGATCCTTATTTCTGGTCAACTGAGCTCGAACCTCGAAAACCACGGCTTCACCGAGAGTCTAGGATTTATCATGCGGAATCGCACTGCCGCACGCGCGTCCGCGTAGACCTGCTGCCACTGAGCTTTTAAATTGTCGTACACTGATACATATAAATCAGTGAATGGAAGCTTCGTATCCAAAACGTGTCCGTTCCGCTGAGTTTGGTTGTACACGGAATTCACCACCTCATTCCCAGTAACTCCAACCTGTGCCCTCGTCCAAAGAAATTGCACCTGCCGACTCTCAACGTTCATTTGCCACGCTGCTTCCAGCACTTCCAAGATGAAATGGTTCACTTTCCTATTAACACGGAAGTTTGCCATTTTATCCAGCGCGCTACGACAGTCCGTCGACTACTACAATCTGTTCCCCTCGTTCAGCCATGTTCAGATACATGTTTATTACCCAAATTTAACTTTTCCAAATTAGTTCGCCCGTTCAGAACTTACAATCCTCACCACATGTTTAAAATTTCGCAACTCAGCACCGAATTTTCTTCCGTTGAAATGTTATATCCGAATAAATTCACACCATTAATGAACAATAGGATTCCATGGTTAATCCATCCATCGTAGAAAATGTGAAGAGCATTTGAATAAAATTGTAAAAGTTTAAGGATTTGTGGTTTAGGCACCGCCAGTGGTTGTTTTTCCTAGTGTAGCTTGTAAAAAATCAAACCGTCCAAATTTTGCCCTGGGAATGGATCGATTGAAGATGCTCGTTCGTTCATGGGTGTATTTAGGCTTGCCAATTGAGCTTCATTGTTGTTTTTTCTTTCCTATACGTTTGGGAGAAGATTCTAACCGAAAGCAGGTCTGATCTAATCAACGAAAATTGCGTCTTTTTACGAGCCAGATAGAGGGGAAAACGCCCACTGTGCGCCAGTGACTATTAATGGTAAGAATATTTGGAAATTATAAGAGGAGAAAATTCCCCTACAGAGGTTATACAGTATCCGTTGAAAACATACATATAGTTTTCGTAGGGATCTGCCTGCCACAATCCTTGAAAATATTATGAAAATTTGATGACACTAACGAAGTACCATACTCATAGCTCTAAATCGATTTATTTGAAAACCATCACAAATTATAATTTATCCGTTGAAAACATACATATAGTTTTCGTAGGGATCTGCCTGCCACCATACTTGAAAATATTATGAAAATTTGATAACACTAACGAAGTACCATACTCATAGCTCTAAATCGATTTATTTGAAAACCATCACAAATTATAATCTGTGGCAATAATTATTGCCAAATTATTAAACCCACAAGCAAATCATGTCGGCGTTTACGCTATAAAATTACTTGGTAAACATTTTCGGTTTATGCAGTGGCTGTGGCTATTGCTGGTACGAATATTACGAGATTCATAGAGGATCTTATAGTATCCATGGGGATTATACAGTTTCATCGATATCTGGCTCTCATGTCATCTAAAACTATCATTAAAATGTGTCCCCTAAAACTATCATTAAAATGTGCTAACCATGTCCTAAGATAGTACCATGTTGTTAACTATAAATTGTTTTTACAAGAAACCATAAAAAATTAAGGTGTCGCGACAACTAAAATATATAATCCACAAATAAATCTTGTCCACAGCCTAAAAACATGTGCTTATTGAAATATGACAAGTTGCCACAAAGAGGGTGTTTGTGTACGCGTGGTGTTTTTGGCCAGGTGACGGATTCCGTTGGCAACTTGAATAAACAGACATTTCCATAAAAGGTAGAACTGAATCGGAGCTGATGACCTATAATTGTTTAATGATACACGAAAAAGGGGCATTGGGGAGGCGTTTAGTTCGGGGGACGGCTCTACGTAATAGATTGTCGGGGGAGCGTGGCTCGGGATGATGGATGGTGGTATGCAAATGAGCCGCTCTCCACCGTGAGAGATCACGGGCCATTTGCTCCTGACTCCCCGCCTGGTGAGTTTGGACTCTTTAACTCGGCTGAGGGGGCGATGCCGGGGAAGAGGAAGCACACGCCGCACAATCGGTGCATTTTGTGAAGTGACATCAACGGGCGTCGGTGCTCAACGGCTGCATCTCGAGTGAAATTGGTGACAATCACGTGGGGGGTCCGGATCCAACTAACTAGCTGTTCATGAATAGCCGGTCTATCAGTGCCTTATACAGGAGAACTTGTATAGACTAGATGGATAGTGGCTTGACGTTTCGTACCTTGACAGAATGGAAGGGGTTTCTCTTCACCATTAAATTCAGTTACCGCTGTCTTTGCAAGTTTCTTTTCCTGCCGATATTTATTTAAAAGAATATCAATAGTATAACAACTGAGCGTAGGCCCATCAAGTCAATTTACCCTCATGCACTAATTATATGTTTGCAAAGAAGATTGCCTATTGGCTATAACTTAGATAGCACCAATTTACTAATCACGTGACATCACAAGTTCCAAGGGTTTTGTTCTATCAAGCCGACGGATGACGTTTCTGTTCTCCAGGAGTTGCCACGTAATTGTTTATATTTTCATGAAGTTCGTGTTTGATTGGATGCTGCTCCATCACTTTTCTCACTCTCTCCACATTAAGGTCACGATGGAAAGACCGTTACGAATGTACCAGGGGCCATTAACAATACTCCTCATTACTTTATTTTAGGGAGTTGTGGGGATTAAGATATTTGAATGAAGTGGATCTGGTTCAATCCAGAATATTTAAAAATCTCCTGACATTGCCGATCTTCACACCACACTACATGGTTCGAGCTGAAACGGGAAGAGTCAAATTGGGTGCCCTCGTATTTGAAAGAGCACTAAACTGGTGGGAAAGCTTGCTTCGAATGAAAGAAAACAGATATCCTATCGCTTGTTACAACCAACTCCTTTCTACAACAAATAGGGGTGTGGCAAACAGGAAATATAATTGGGTTTCCCAGCTCAGAGGAATAGTTGCGGAATTGGACTACTCCACTCTATGGGAAATGCAAGATGCAGTTGCGCTTCAAAAACAGGCAGTCCTAAATACATTTGTTAGTCTGATGGCGTATGAAGACTGTGAGTCATGATGTCTGATAGTCATAATAAAGTATACGTCTCCACCATCGATGGATACCAATGTTCTGAAGGCTATCTTAACTGGGACATCCCCATCGTCATTGAGCGAGTGATAGCGCAAGTACGTCTTCGAAAGGAGGGGTTTCTGCGGCTATTCTTCAATGGAGGCATGGAGGCATCTGTGTCTTGTGCAACTTGGGAGAGTGTGAAACAATAAATCATATACTGGCTAGATGCTCACAGTTCGAGAATGAGCGAAGGAAGTATTTTGGAACGTTACGGTTAAGTAACGAGTAAATTAATAATCGTTTATTCTCTTGTCCAAACAAAGATGTGGTGTTTTAACTATTTAATTTTATAAGCAACTATTTGAGGAGAAGAAAGTTTCTGTTTGAATTGCTAGAAGATGTACAACTACTATAGAAGAACTTAATCAATCTCTGTTTAAATTTGTATTATTGTAATTAGTTCATCCAAGATTTAAGATGTTTGCGAACTCTTTGTTGTAGAGGTCAGTGTTACCTATAATCAGCAAATGAAATAATTTGATTTTTTTTTTTTTTTTTTTTTTTTTTAATTACTTTATTTTGGAAGGTCTGAATCATCTTGATATTAGTCTTTTCCGTACAGTACCAGAGCTTTACCGTACGTTCATACTGATTTCAGAACTTGATTGCATTAGTACTAGCAGTTGATTATGCATGGAAAGTTCTAAATGGCACCGAGTAAGCAACACAATCTTCTAAACATTATCTTCAGTTCTTCCTTTTTCTTCTTGAAGTGCTCTTTCCATTTTAGTTTGGTGTCCCAAGTCATTCCCATGAATTTGGCGGTGTTAGGTATGGGTATTGTTAGTTCATTCAGCATTATAGGCAAAGCTGTTATTAATTTGTTTGTGAAGTTAATGTGAGGCAATTTTAGCTCATTCAGTTTCAGGTGCCATGTTCTGAACCATTCACTTACCTCATCAACGGAATGTTGTAGTTTTGAAGTTGCTTCTCCTGCTACACCAACTGTCAGACGGGTTGTACCGTCCACAAACATTTCAATGGTTGTATTTTCGTGGCTTGTTATATCTCTCGTAAAAACGAAGAAGATGTAGCAGTACCTCAAGTACACTTCCTTGAGGAACTCCTGCCCTAATTTCTCTTAGGCTTGAGTATGGCCCTCATGCTTTCCTTTGATATATCTCTCTGGAAAGAATAATTTCAACTGTAACTTGAATTCTTCCGGCAGATTTCTTCGAAGTTTATACAGGGTTCCTTCAACCTAGACCATATCAAAATCCTGGAACACATCAAGAAAATCGCACAGACTTGTTTCTTTTCTGGACAGTTTTTAACTAGGTATACCAGTTATGCGATGGATTTGATGTTTAGTAGGATCGCTTCCTCCAAATCCGAACTGATGATCAGGGATGAGTTCCTTTTGTTGTATAATAGATTTCAGTCTCTTTATGGATAACCTCTCAAGAAACTTGGCGGTTACTAGTAGCAATGATACATGCCTATATCCAGTCTTATCACTCGATTCATTGTCAAGTTTCAGTATCAAAATGATTTCCTCCATCTCCCAATACCTAGGTAGATATTTCAACCTTTGCGTTACATTAATGAGATAAGCATCCCTTCTTTCGGGAGTTGTTTGATAATATTCCCTGAAATGATATCCTAGCATGGTTGCTTCATGTGTTTTGAGGCAATGTATTTCCTCGGTTTTACTGGCCTTTTGTTGAAGAGGGCAGAATCGGCAAGTTTTAATCAGCAGATCGATCATGTAGTGGTACAAATGTGTTTTCAAGATGCTCCGTAAATAGGTCAGCTTTTTAACCCGTTCACCATCTTCTCTTTTAATGTTCATTTGGTAGTATATGTTGTACACTGTACAACATAATATGTATATTATACAGTACAACATATAAAAGTTACAACATATAAAGTTACTAGCTCATTCTAGCAACCTGTACAATGTACAGGTTGCTAGTATGAGCTAGTAACTTTCCATTTAGAATATTCTGTATCCTTTTCAAATCTTAACCCCAAGGTTAGTTTTTCGCGGGTTTCTTGTTTGATTACCATGGAAAGGACGTCAAACATATGCTTTAATCTTTTTGACATTTCATGTCTTTGCTATAGCACACAACCAAATTGTCGTTATGTCACGTTACGTTACGTAACGAAATATGCTCAATGATTATTATGATTCGTAGAAGTGAGGTAGGTAGGTACCTATATGATTATAGCTGAAATTTGGCTATATGATTATTATGATTTGGCTGGTAGCCTCCTTAGGACGTGAACAATAAGGTGCAGAGGGTTTTGATCAACTGAGTGGCTCCTGAAGCTAACTTCTTTCCTATCAACTGTGGAAAGCTGAAATTTGGCTGGTAGCCTCCTTAGGACATGAACAATAAGGTGTACACGGTCTTGATCAGCAGAGTGGCTACTGAAGCTAAAAATATGAGTTTAATTTTTGTTTTCTTTATATTGAAAAAAATGTAATTTACAGAGGAAGACAAGATTGCTAGAAGATGAAGGGAAGAAGGAGGGAGGGAAAGACATGAAATGTCCTAATGCGTTGCAGTCGATTCAGTAAAGATGGATACATTCGATTTAATAAAGGCTTAAAGACACAGAACGCTACAAGGAGAGAAAGGAGTTGAACAATTAACAGAGTGGCGCACAATTGCATTTTTATTGTTGTTTTGTGACAGGGAGCCCCAGTATCCTGCCAGACTCTCTTCGTTTTTCTCTTTTCTCTGACGAGTTCTTCGACTTCACGGTGGTATATGATGTTCTTTTTTGTTCTAGTTTTGGTCTGTAAAGCTGCAAACCATGCAGCACGTTGAATACACTTGAAAACATCCTCAGCATTTTCAAGTTGTTCGGTTGATTTCAGTGGAGCTGGTAGGTTAATATTGTACAAGATGCTTTCCTTTAAAGCTCCCATTTTATGTGACTAATTTTGGTATATCTTCCAACTGCAGGTACCGCACTAAACTTGACAAACTTTTTAAAAGTTATCTTTTGAAATTGGAATCTCATTCAGACCCCCCACCGAAAAAATAACTGCTGATACACAAGTTAACTGTATAGTTTAGTAGTAAATATTAGGATGTTCGAATGGGACATCTTTAGTTTATGTTACTCCTCATTTTGTATAGATACACATCTCTCTGTTATTCGGACTTCACGTAAAAATAAAACGCAATAAAATGCTAATCCGGTCCCGAAAAATAGGTTTTTAAAGAAGGCTAACGACCGAGCCGGCTCGCTCATCTGCATTTCAACAACTGCTCCTTTATCTCGGTCGTTTACAGCCGATTGACGTGCGTAACGATTTCGCGGTTCCGTCGCACCTGCGGGGAAACGACGATTTTTATCTCCTGGAGGTCGCGAAGGTCGGGGACAAATTTCTACCTGCAAGCTCGCCAAGAAAAGGGAAAAAAAGCTGCCTGGAGTCATCAAACTCGAAAGAGTTCGGATGAGGAGGAAAAGGCCAAACTGGTGGGCAGACCAAACGACTGTCGAGATGATCGAAGGTTGAGGAAAATGACGTATACGAAATGTTCCACTCCTGATGTCAAAATTTTGGGTAAAACTAGATCAAAAATGGAGCGATACACCGCCAACCACACTTTTCTATCTCAACTCGGTTCAAAATATGATTTTTCAAAGCTTTTGGTTTATTATTCAACAATAAACCACTCTAATTGCTCTTGAAAAAAAAAAAAAAAAAAAATCTAACCCCCCTGAAAATTTTATGGTTTACGTTTCAAAGGGTGTAGAATCCGAATCTGCAATAAAAATGTTTCCGTCCGTCCGCAGTACGTCGTACGCTGTGCGCACGATTTCTCCCAAACGGCTGGAGCAAAAGATCTGAAATTTTCAGGAAAAATCCATCTTGGTCCGACGACGCCCCAATTCTTGAGCCAGCTCTCTCACTTAATTTAAAGTGCCCTTTAAGGGTTGTCAAAGTTTTGTAAAATCCCTAAAACCTCAAAAAAAGTCGAAGCGGCTTAAATTTGGACTCTTTTTGAAGAACATTCCATGAGGAATCGAATGAGCCCCTCCCCAGGTCCGTAGCTCAAACCATTCCCGATGTATGGCCCGATTTATGGTGCCAACATTTTCGTTATTTTGGTTTATTATTGTTTTTGTTTTTATTGCAGTAACCTAGTGATGTAGTGAACGTGGACACTGGAGTGAACTCCTAAAAGGGTTTATACCCGATACACGGGTTGAAGTATTCTGATAACCATAAAAAAAACGCTGCGAATTCTTTCACTGGGTTTATTATTCAATTGGCTTGCGTTCATGATTTGAATTTCCACTAAGCTTTGGAGCGTGCGTGTTTCACAAGTGACAGAGCGATTATTGAATTTCAGGAGGCACACAAATATGATCAACTGATCAATCCAAATAGGTAGTTTGGTTGAGAACAGATTTACGTGTTCTATGCATATCTCCTGAAATTCAATAATCGCTCTATTACCTGTGAAACACGAACACTCCAAAGACTTGGCTCCAATCTCGTGTAAAGTTTTCGGCAAGGTAGGTCAAGGCTAGAATAGAGTTTCGTGTTGTATTGAGTATCGGAAGTGCGAATTTGATCCATAGAGGGAATTTAAGATGATGTTGGTACTGCTGCTTCAGTTCGCTGGCCAATTAGAAGGCCGCCTTCGTATCAGTTGCAATGATAAGGTGATGGTGCGGTTTCAAATAGTTCGGTGTTGTAAATTAGAAATTAAAATGTAATATTGCTAAACCTACGGTGTTTACGTTTTGTTTCATCACAAATAAGTTAAATTATCGGACATAAAGAGGAGATTTTCAATGAATATTATAAATAATGGATGTACAACACAGTAAACAACAAACCAAGTAAGAGATCGATAATAATAATTAGTTAACGAATAACAAGTGGCAGAAATTATACAAACCCAAACACCTATGATTAGTAGCCAAGAAGGGCGCGTCATCGTTTGTATGGTTTGGGCTTCGTTGTAGTTGGCGCCTCGTGTGGACCGGTCTCTCGGGAGACCTCCAGGTGGACGTGGTGACCGCAAGGGGCAATGGGCTTCTAATAGCGGAGGCAAAACAGATATAAATAAACCTAAATAGATCCGTCCCGTGTCCATTACAGAACGGAGGGGACCTCCTACGGACCAAGTCCGTCTGTCTCTCGGGCACCGGAACTCGGACAGTTTCGGCACTCAATCAGCTCCTTAAACGAGGGAAAGAACATCCCAGCGGCCGCTGTCAAAGGACTCGGACTCCACTCGGTTGACCCAACGCGGTTGTCATTTATATCTTCTTATTATGTCAGAATTTTAGAAGACTCTCGGGAGCTACCTACCGCTACGATGAACGTCAGCTCAAAACAAACTAAAATTAGCTAGTAATAGGACTTTTTTTTATTAATTGAAAGATTCACCTTTTACATGATTATAAAACAACGGCAGTCGACAAGAATAACAATAACATCAATCTTAATTAGAACTCTAATGAGGCTAAATAGTGAACAGAAAAATAAACGTGTAAACTAATAGGCAGTGGCGGATTATGACCTTAGCGGCCCCTAGGCACATGCTAACTTGGGGCCCCTGCCCAAAAAACAGAATTACACAAAATAAAACAGGTTGGGACTTACAATTAAAACTAAGTTAGTGGCTTTGTACACCTTAAAATATTCAAATCACATTAGTGATACATTGATTACATGAATAGTTTTATGTTTTGTATTTCCTTACAAATCAACTTTTCTAGATTTTAATGCAGCAAACTCGTCTACAATATCATCAAAATACAGTTCATTCTACAGTTCACATTTTCAGCAAACCCAACTAGGCTGGACAGCCTGGTGTCAGTGGTTGAGCAGAGAAAGATGAACGAACGCGATCGCGCATTTAAATTACTACGAATCTTGTGTAGCGTAAATTTACATAAAATTTAAGAGGAAAATCTTTTTTTTTTTTTTTTCGTGGTTTGTGCGGCCTCTTTAGAACTGCGGCCCCTAGGCAGTTGCCTATCGTACCTAATGGGAAATCCGCCACTGCTAATAGGAGATAACTCCTAAGAGTACTTTTTGAACCAAAATTAATAATTTTATAATATAAATCACAATATAAATTACGTGTTCAAAATAGTTTAGTTTGGATATCTCATTATACATGGTGTAGAGCGAATCGTGTCTGGCCGCTCTTCTAGTGTTCTAGAACCTATTTTCGACCAAAAGTACCACCTAGAGTATTTTAAAGAATTTTTTCCGATTTAAGCTTTAAATTTTCCTTAATAGGACGATAATTGAAGTTATTTCACCTTTTAATTTATAATATAAATTTTGACCAACCGCATAGTTACTTTGAATGCCTGATAATTGAAAAAGAAGAAGAACTCTATTTAACGACCGGCGACCGCTTAAAACCTGCGCCAAAACATCAGCTTTCATGGACAAATTAAATTGATTGTAGTAATTGAATTTCACAGTAAAAATGAGGTTTGAATGCCAAAATACCTGTTTTTTGTTCTTTTTTGTTTTGGTTTTTCAGACCAACTCTTGAGTTTTTCGGAATCGAATTGGGACATTCTCACATTTCCCCGACAGCCCTGAATAATATCCTAATTGGCGGTTTTTCTTTCATTTTAGGACGGAGGTATTGAAAATAATTTAAATGCTTATTCTTTAGGTAGGTACTCTATTACAGATTAAGTTGTTCAAAATGTCCTCAATTTTGGCGTAGGTATACAGGAGCTTGTGTCGACGGCATCTCGGAGCTGTCTATGATTTCTGCGAATGTCGTTTGCACTCTCAAAAATCATTTGAATCAATTGTATTTTAAAACATTGGAATAGGACGCTCGCAGCTGTTCCACGGAAATAGATACGTAAATCCAAACTAGCCACCAATTCATCTGTCGTCGGTTTGGTACCTGCACTTCACTTTTCTCATGGCGCTTAGTAGGTAACTGCGAAATTCAAAATGCCCTTTTTGGTAAATATCGTTTAGTACCTATATTAGAAAATAGTTCATTTTACAACAAAAAGAGGGGGCTAATAACCAAAGATATCGATTCTACTCGGCGAGAGGAATCCAACGGTACCAAAAACTGGATTTTGGACATTTTCTCACTCAAGAGGTATTTGCATAAAGCGGTTCAATTAATTGCTTCCGAGTCCACCTACAGGTAGCAAAAGCTTTGTTCTCACTGTTTTCTTCTAAAATCAAAATTTTTACTCGTTTTTGACCATTTTGAACAAGTATTGTTTCGTATTTGTCTGTCAGTGTTTCCGCAGATCCATGTAGCAAGCCTAACTCTTAAAGTTATCCCATTTTGGTGAAGTTTTCTGTGAATTTGAGGGTTATGCTACAGATATATGTACATATTCTCATTTTATTGACATCGCAGTAGCTTCATTTTATTTTCTATGGAAATTTGCTGAAAGGCTTATCATTGAAAATGATAAACCAATGAGGGAGCCATCAAGTTAACGACCTTGGGATTGTTTGCATTTCGCCTTCCCATCGTTGATGTCCACTTTTTTTATTTTAATGTCCCTTAATTGGTTTGGAGAGTCGAGTGGAGGAGGGTATGACGACGGCCTCCATCTGCCGCCAGCGAACCCCGTCACCATAATCACGTCTATCGCGTCTGTGGTCGCCCCTGACCATGAGAGCCGCCCCGGCCACAATGGCCCGGGCTCCCCCGCCTCGTGAACGGCCGCCCGAAGGGGTCATTCATTCAACACCCCCTCTGTTGTTTTTGTTGTTGTTTTCTCTTTCCGGATCCTTTTCAACGCTGTTTATGTTTTCTCTCGAACGACAATATGTCCCTCAGTCAAAGGGGTTTTTCGAGAGGTCGGTCCATTTATGCAGATCAGGACGTCATAAATCAGAGTCGGCGGACCTCACGCGTCCTATATGACTTCCGGTCCGGTATTTATCACAATTAATATAATAGACGATAATGAAGAGCAAAAAATTGAAAAGTTCTCATGCTCTTGAATGCAAGTATCCAAACAGGGTACCCATAGCATTACAGAACTATTGAGTTCTTATTTTCAATTATGAGTCTTTTAAACAAAGTAATCTAATGTATGAAAGAAAAAAAAATTAAAATTGATTTTTATATCAATTCCACCTTTTTTGGTTATGATTTCTTGATATTTATTCCTTATTTTTACTCTATTGATTCACTATGATTATTTATATACAGGTATATAATGGTCTCAAGAAATAATAAGTACACACGATTTTGGTAATAGATTGAATTTTTATTGAGTAATTGTATTGATTGCTCCAAGAATAGCTACGAGACTCTAATTATCTAGAGTCTAGTTATCTAGAAAATTATCTACAAAATTGTCTCCACACATGGGGCATCAGGGTGGAAATGAATATTAAAAAAAGAAAACTTCATACCCTGATTGTCAAAACATCAAAATATGGATGTGAGTATGGTACATCCTAACTCGAAGGACCACTGGTTTATAACCTAAACGAAATGTTGGTTAAAGCATCAAGAATTTTATTTTATTTTTTTTTAATTGCAGTAACCTAGTGATGTACTGAATGTGGATGCAATGTTGGCAGCATAAATCGGGCCATACATCGGGAATGATTTGAGCTACGGACCTGGGGAGGGGCTTATTCGATTCCTCATGGAAAGTTCTTCAAAAAAAGTCCAAATTTAGGCCGCCTCGACTTTTTTTGAGGTTTTTAGGGATTTTACAAAACTTTGACAACCCTTAAAGGACACATTAAATTAAGTGAGAGAGTTGGCTCAAGAATTGGGGCGTCGCCGGACCAACATGGATTTTTCCTGAAAATTTTAGATTTTTTGCCTCAGCCGCTTGGGAGAAATCCGGCGGACGGACGGAAAAAATTTTATTGCAGATTTAGATTCTACACCATTTGAAACGTAAACCATGAAATTTTCAGGGGGGGTTACAATTTTTTTTTCAAGAGCGATTACAATGGTTTATTATTGAATAATAAACCAAAAATCCTACGTTCCATGGTTAGCCTATTGGAAAAGAGACACTGAAAAAAAAATGTCAAGTAATACAAAATTTGATTTGAAGAAATGTTTTGACAGATGCATGAATATCACGTGCCTACACTGAAGTTAAGAAAGAACTGTATTTATATTATTCAAGATACATTAGAAATTAATGTGCAATGTTCTTGTGAACGTTGTTTTAAAGTTCATATGAACCAGGTTGCAGTAACTAGAAATAACATTTCAGTGGATAGGGTGTGGCAGTTGATAATAATAAAATGGACGTGTCATCTTGATGAATAAGTTGTAGATTGAAAAGTTATGTAGGTAGAGGTATAGGCGATCCCGACTTACTCACTGAAAGTGATGAAAGTGTAGTGATATATCGTTCAATTCATAATAATGAACGCCTTCTCTCCTCCATCTTGGGATTTTAAGAGACTGAGGGTCATATAAGATAGAACGTTGACTATATTTCCACAAAAGTAAAGAGTTGCACAGTTGAATCGATTTCGACGGTTTGGTCATCATCAGTAACTAACATGAATTGAAGATACATCACAGAAAGCTCATCTCATATAGGATCAAGTGAAAGGAGATTGAATAATATTGGCTCAGGGAAGTGAAAGGGGGGCGGGGAGGACCAACCAATGCTACTCAAGACTTACAAAGTGAAAGGACACAAACAGTTACAATATGGAGAGGGGGAGCCAAACTTATTGCAAGAATGAACCCAATAGTGGTGAAATATTTTGAGGAATGACATCATTTAAACATTTTCCTTGACCTATCACTTAACAATTTCGAATTTTTCTAGCACATCCAACATACCTCCCTTTGGGCAAAATTGAGGAAATTCTACATATTGCCTGTTTGTCAGATCATAACTAAAGCTATGGTTGGACTCATTCAGATGACTTGCCAAGGCAGAATCACCTTTGTTGTCCCTGAAGTCCTTTTCATGCTCTTTTATTCGTTCCCTGAATTTCCTACCAATTTGACCACAGCACTCAAGCCCACATGAACATTTTAGTTTAATAATCCCGCTTTTATCCTGAACGTTAATTTTATCCTTTACCGAACCCAAAGAAGCTTTGAGATTATTTTTATTATTGAACCCAACATTGAAACCTCTTTTATCTTACTCCGTTTTTACTGAAATGGGTTTCCTCAACTTCGTCGCGAGTGACTTAGTCCGTATCGGCAATCAATTGTGACTAACCCTTGATATCAGGTATTTACTAAAACTGGAGCGCTTTGAACATCTGGGAGACTTAATTTCATTTCAATTCACCTGAGTCTGACGTTGCTTCTATTACTCGGATCATACCTACAGATCCCAACTAGATAAACGACCAGTTTATTTATGGTTCAAACGACAGTCGAGCTTCAAGGATTCTCCCTAACAATGGGGATCTTGAGTCGATGAATTCGGATAAGTGGGGGTGAGACTGAAAGATAGAGATGAAGGCCCGGAATCCGTCGAACAAAGCTGGGGAGGGCAACAGGAGTTTCGGGGTCTCCCTATGGCTGGCTGGAGATGAAACGTGACCAAGACAGCAGGTACGAGCCATCGGGCTGCTTTGATCAGGAGCTCCTATCGCCGCCCTTAATTACTTTCTCTTTGAATCTCGTATTTGCATCCGCTCAGATTCCGCCACTTGAGTTTATCTGTCATCTTCATTGTAGGAAAGTCTCCTCCCTCGGTTATCCGGTGAAATATCGAAAGGGCGTTTTGAATGTTGTGTGGAAGTCGTTTTGTTTCAAACTCGCTCTATCCCCACTTCGACTGACTCCCTTTGCCGGCAAGTTTTCGGAGCTTGAGATCAGATGATTCCGTCAGCGGAGGAAGTGGATTTTAACGTTAAAATCGAGAACAACAGCGCCATGATTTAATGTTGGATTGAAGGCGAAACTGCTAATTTGAGGGTTGAATCGTCTACTCCACCAGTTACCTTCATGTTTCAGCTTTCAGTTCTGTCCTATGTACAATCTACCAACGATGGAAAGTCCTACTGAAATGATATAATCCTGAATTCTGAAAGTACTGGCAGCTACACAAAGAGTGAAAGATGTCTTCAATGTCTCTTTATCACTCATAGAAGAATTTCTGCATTGATTCGTGTCAAATGGTTTTGCAATTATCGTAGCTGATCTCTGCAACAACAATCATCATCTATCTCAGAATAGCAGCATCTGTCAACAGTCGGCTGGATTCAGCCTCGTATTCACCCCACCCATAGACAGGGAAACAGTTCAAATAGTTTACTCTTTGCAGTCATTCATCCACTTCTCCTAAAAATACCTAGTCAGGCCATGAGTTCTGTTACAATAATACTAATGCCCAGTTTGAGTTATTTTATTTTGAAAATACAATATGTTATAAGGTGTAAAAACGATGAATCACTTGGAATGCCAGCCTTTTTACTTTACTCAGGCTTGAAACCTACTGGGCTGATCATCGATGGCAACACGCAGCACTTCCTGACTGAGATTACGAACTAGCATTCACTAGAGACGACTTCAAGCTCTCCAAATTACGGTGCCCTCGGTGACAAGCCATCAGCCCAAGATGGGATTAAAGCTGGTAGTTTTTTTTTGTGCCAGTAAATAAATAAATAAATCTAGTATTTTAGCGAACATTAACGGTTTTGCTCCGAAAACAAGAAAATCGGGGTTTCGAACAACATTTAACGGTTTGTGGAGCCCCTCGTAGGGCAATGAAGGAATCGGTAGCAGCTGTGGAAGTGGATGGCGCGTCGCCCGCGTCGTGATTCGATTACGCAGCCCGCATCTCCCGACCTCGGACAAATCTCGACCTAATATCGACTTAAATTTTCCGTTGAACGGTTCCATACAACGAAAGTACGAAGTGTGTCCTGTTTTCATGCGTTTTTGGTTTATTATTCAATAATAAACCATTGTAATCGCTCTTACAAAAACAATTCTAACCCCCCCCCCCCCTCCCCTGAAAATTTCATGGTTTACGTTTCAAAGGTGTATAACCCGAATCTGCAATACAAAATTTTCCGTACGACGTACGCACGACTTCTCCCAAACCGCTGAAGCAAAAAAGCTGAAATTTTCAGGAAAAATCCATGTTGGTCCGACGACACCCCGATTCTTGAGCCAGCTCTCTCACTTAATTTAAAGTGCCCTTTAATTATAAGGGTTGTCAAAGTTTTGTAAAATCCCTAAAAACCTCGAAAAAAGTCAAGGCAGACTAAATTTTGACTCTTTTTGAAGAAATTTCCACGAGGAATTGAATGAGCCCCTCCCCAGGTCCGTAGGTAATACCGTTCCCGATGTATGGTCCGATTTATGGTGCCAACATTTGCGTTATTTTGGTTTATTATTGTTGTGTTTTGATATCAGTAACCTAGTGATGTGGATACTGGAGTGAACTCCTGAAAGGCTTCGTAGCTGATACACGGGTTGAAGCATTCTGATAACCATAAAAAAACGCTGCAAATTCTTTCACGGGGGTTTATTATTCAATTGGCTTGCGTTCATGATTTGAATGTCTACTAAGCTTTGGAGTGTGCGTGTTTCACATGTGATAGAGCGATTATTGAATTTCAGGAGATATGCATAGAGCACGTAAATCTGTTCTCAACCAAAATACCTATTTGGATTGATCAGTTGATCATATTCGTGTGCCTCCTGAAATTCAATAATCGCTCAGTCACTGGTGAAACACGCACACTCCAAAGCTTAGTAGACATTCAAATCATGAACGCAAGCCAACTGAATAATAAACCTCAGTGAAAGAATTTGCAGCGTTTTTAAAGAAAAAATGCTGCAAATTATCACAGAGAGATTTATTTTTTCCGAATTCGATAACCCTTCAGTGCAGGTCAGGTACAATAAATTATGTAAGAATTTCAAGAAGAGGTATAAGAAATATGAATTCACTTCATCCTGGTGGAACGCCGGAAGAATTAGCAGCTGCTACAAGTGTGTGCATAATTTGTCGTGAAGATAGATCATTCATTTACACGATTACCTTTATTTGTTACATTCTTCAATTGAATAATAACCGATGACCAGGAGTTGGTTCTTACTTCTAACTTGTAGAAAGTACCGTTAACACTACAATTACACCAAATTAATTATTAAAATTTAGATTCCACTTCCATGGAATGATGTACTCAGTATATACGTCATTTATATTGCTGCTAATGTTGTAAAATAATTAATTTTCGTTTAGAAAGTACTTATACTGGTTATCACAAACAGGTCTCTCATTAGTTTACAAATTTCTTTTTTGAATAGCTATATCTAATTTTTGTCAAAATCTTTATTTTGATATTTTTTCAAATATTCAGTAGCTGTTCAGCAAATTTACTATACTTTCAGGATAGAATAGTGTTCTTTTTAAGCATCCAAAAGGGCCTAAAAATGGCTACTTTTAGCAGGAAATTCGTTAAATTTCATTTCGTTAAGCCCGGGATAGTTAAAACGTGACTTTGCCACGAAATGATGACTGCTTTAGTTATAGTCTCTACTCAAACATACAAATTGAATTCCTATTTTAATTAAAACAGCTAAAGCTACCATGCGATTTCAATGGGGTTGAAAGGTTGTGATTTCAATAGTTCTTCAATTCAAATCAGTCACAAAATATAGGATTTACCAGCACATTGAATCTACCAGGAATGTGGAATTTTACCAGCCTTATGGATTAAAAGTTTGCGCGTATACGCAACATGTAGGTACACAGTTTGAAGCTAGCAGTCCACTTGAAATTCTGATCTTCTTTCAAAATGACTACTAGCAGTTAAATCATAATTTCACGAATTTATACACTATTCACACACTTGGGTACCTTTGCAAAGTACTGTTGTAAATTCCCACGAATAAATCCCGTCAAATCATGAAAACCCCTATCGAAAAAAGGTTTCAAATGATCTAATTGACGTTGATGAAGGAAACTTGTGCCCCTTAATTGGTGCCCCTCCGGGGTTCCGCTCTCTGATTTACATGGCCTGGTGGTCACGTGTCACATGGGGGTATTTCCATTCCAACTTCCCCATCGTCATCGTCGCCATCGATTGCTTACGAGCGCTCATCCATCACGTCGTTGAGGAGGATGAGATGTCTCGTGGGAAGGAGGGAGACCAGAAGGAACCGATCCTCGCGCTGAGGCTGGTGAAAACATGTAAATAAAATTGAAATATGTTAATGATTCGAATCAGAATGTTTATGTAGGCAATTGATTCGTGTTGCTATCTCTTGTATGTACCTCTTGTAGTGGGACAAATGTGCATCTCACATTTATTCTTTTTCTCGTTTCATATTGTCTTCTGTCATTACTTTGTAATGACATAAGTATGTGTTCAATGAACTTTTTCTATCTCCTGAAAGTCGAAACAATACTTTTGTTAGTTACAATTAGACTCGGAAGCTACAGAAATAAAACTATAACATAAGGCATTAGAAACGCAATAAACATAGTACCATCTAGTAAGTGAAAAAGTTGCAAATTATTACACAATGGTTTACTATTTATATATTCCCTTCTACGCTAATCATTGATCTGTTTTCTAGACACAGTCTGTGGTACATTATCTAAACTCAGCGATTACCTACCTTATAAATGTCTTCGATGCTTTGAAAAGAGCTTCATTTACACCAACTCATTGGAGTCATTAGGAAACAGATCAGCCAAAAGGGACATTATCGTAGATACCTAAATTATGTATGCAGCTTTCCCGTTAGCACTGCTTATATTTAAGAATCAAACTCCCTAAGTTTACCTGTTCCTTTTGGTTTATTATTCAATAATAAAATATTGTAATCGATCTTGAGAAAAAATTCTAACACCCCCCGGAAAATTTCGTGGTTTACGTTTCAAAGGGTGTAGAATCCGAATCTGCAATACAATTTTTCCGTCCGTCCGCCGTACGCACCATTTCTCCCAAACGGCTGAAGCAAAAAAGCTGACATTTTCAGGAAAAATCCATGTTGCTCCGCAATTCTTGAGCCAGCTCTCTCAATTAATTTAAAGTGCCCTTGAAGGGTTGTCAAAGTTTCGTAAAATCCCTAAAAACCTCATAAAAAAACAAGGCGGCCTAAATTTGTACTCTTTTTGAAGAACACTCCACGACGAATTGAATGAGCCCCTCCCCAGGTCCGTAGGTCAAACCATTCCCAATCTATGACCCGATTTATGGTGCCAAGATTTGCGTTATTTTGGTTTATTATTGTTTTTGTTTTTATATCAGTGACGTAGTGATGTAGTAATGTTGATACTGGAGTGAACTCCTAAAAGGCTTTGAGCCGATACACGGGTTGAAGCATTCTGATAACCATGAAACGCTGCAAATTCTTTCACTGGGTTTTATTATTCAATTGGCTTCCGTTCATGATTTGAATTTATACAAAGCTTTGGAGTGCGCATGTTTCACAGGTGATAGAGCGATTGTTGAATTTCAGGAGGCACACAAAATTTGTAGAATTTTTTTTGAGCGATTAAATGGTTTATTATTGAATAATAAACATTCCATGAGGTCGAAACGCCCCTTCTCCAGGTCCTTAGCTCAAACCATTCCCGATGTATGGCCCGATTTATGGTGCCAACATCTGCATCCACATTCACTACGTCACTAGGTTACTGCAATCAAAACAAATATAATAGCGTTTGTTTGTTTTAATCGCAGTAACCCAGTGATGTAGTGAATGTGGATACTGGAGTGAACTCCTAAAAGGGTTTATAGCCGATACACGGGTTGAAGCATTCTGATATGCATGCTCCGTCTTACGAAATTTAAAATTTTCAAATAGAATATTTTTCCATTGTAATCGCTCTTGAAAAAAAAACGCTGCAAATTCTTTCACTGGGGTTTATTATTCAATGATTCATGATTTGAATTTCTACTAAGCTTTGGAGTGTGCGTGTTTCACAGGTGATAGAGCGATTATTGAATTTCAGGAGGCACACAAATATGATCAACTGATCAATCAATAAGGTATTTTGGTTGAGAACCGATTTAAGTGCTCTATGCATATCTCCTGAAATTCAATAATCGCTTTATCACCTGTGAAACACGCACACTCCAAAGCTTAGTAGAAATTCAAATCATGAATCATTGAATAATAAACCCCAGTGAAAGAATTTGCAGAGTTTTTTTTTAAACAAAATTAAGTTAAGTAGACTATGTTTCTTCATGAAGTAAAACAATCATATTTTTTGTTCTTTTTTGTTTTTATTCCTTTGTTTTCACCTTTTGTTGAACTTGTCTGTACGATTAAGTTATAAATATTATCAATGTCTTTGTTAATTATTTGCTTGTCCCTGTGATTTGTGGACATTTGGACAGAAGTAAGCTTTATTTTTGGTAGTTTAATTCTATAGGCTTTGCTCTTTCTTATCCTTATTTCATCAAGGAACTCTTTTTGGTTAGTTTTAATGAATTTGAGCATATTAATGGCGTACATTTGGTGAACTGTCATTGAATTTGTGTCCCTAAACAGTTCACTGGAGGCGAATCTTCTGGGGTACTTGAATAACATTTTCTAAGTTCTTTTTTGCCTAATATGGATGCGGTCTAAAACTTGTTAAACTGTATTGGTCGGATCGTCGTTTTGCGAATCACTTTGCGAGTACGACCGTGACGAAAGCGCGCGGAATCCGCCACACGCTCGAGCGCATGCGACTCTCGCACACCTGAGACAGGTGACGACGGAGGCGACTATGCGGGTACCGAGTCACCTGCTCCGATAGTTTTCATTTCATTTTATTTGTACAAAGCCAACTCCGCCGCCTCTAATTGGACGGCTCGAAACCAATTTTCGGAGTCAGTTGAACCCGTTAACCGAACTTGAAGCTCTTCATTGGGCAATCGACGAGCACGAGTTCACCTCCCGCATTGTATCCAAGTAAATTAGAATAAGTCGCTTCCCACCTACTTACCTACCTACCTGCGAGCTACCTGGGTAATTGAAACCCTTTCTAAATATCTATTAATTTGTTCCACCTTGTTGCTACCGCCACCCAACCTAAAAGTCGCTGAATGAGGACCAGCAAGTAGGGTTGTCCTGTATCGATGGGCTAAACCGTTATTTCCCACTTAACTAGTAGTTTCGTGCAGTCACATTTTTGCGCTGGAGCAAGTGATTCTCTAAAGAGGAAGAAAGCTACACCATTGCGGAGGAGCTGATACAGTTCCCAAGTAAAATCAACAGTTACAATACTGTTAAGAAGCAAGTACTTCCCTTCTAAGGAAAAAAAGCTACTCCATAATTTAGGAGCAAGTACTTCCCTGTTAAGGAAAAAAAGCTATACCACAATTTAGGAGCAAGTACTTCCCTATTGAGAGAAAACAGCTCAGTGAACTTAACTAGTTTCTTTACACGAAACAAAACCCAATATCGAAATACAAATAATGGAATAATACACTGCACATACCGTCACGTAGCAAGTAGTTCCAGATCTTCAAAAACCGGACAAACCCCAGTTTTTAGAAAGTCAATGTTACATATTTTGACATGTAGGAACACTATTGAAGTGTGATTACCCAGAGTTGCAGCTCAATTGTACCGAAAGGTTTTTTTTTTTCTCCAATATTTGGTGCAAAAAGTCACTAAAATTGTCGTTTTTGGTTTATTGTTCAATTTTGTAATCGCTCTTGAAAAAAATATTTCTAACCCCCCCTGAAAATTTCATGGTTTACGTTTCCAAGGGTGTAGAATCCAAATCTGAAATAAAAAATTTTTCGTCCGTCCGCCGAACGCACGATTTCTTCCAACGGCTGGAGCAAAAAATCTGAAATTTTCAGGAAAAATCAATATTGGTCCGACAACGCCCCAATTCTTTAGCCAGCACTCTCATTTAATAAATCAAAGTGCCACTTTAACGGTTTTGTCAAAGTTTTGTAAAATCCCAAAAACCCTCAAAAAAAGTCAAGGAGCCTAAGTTTAGACTTTTTTTGAAAGAACTTTCCTTGAGGAATCGAATGAGCCCCTCCCCAGGTCTGTAGCTCAAACCATTCCCGATGTATGGCATGATCTTATGGTGCCAACATTTGCATCCACATTCACCACTACATCACTAGGTTACTGCGATCAAAACAAAAACAACAGCGTTTTTTTTTGTTTTGATCGCAGTAACCTATTGATGTAGTGAATGTGGATACTGGAGTGAACTCCTAAAAGGGTTCATAGCCGATGCACTTGGTCGGGTTGAAGCATTCTGATATGATGAACCAACTGCTAATTCTTTCACTGGGATTTCATCGTTCAATTTTATTCATTTTGCTTGCAGTGTAATCATAATTTGTTGTTTATCAAGCTTTGGAGTTGCGTGTTTCACAGTTGGTAGAGCAATCAATTGAATTTCTCTATGCATTGAGCCTTCCGTGGTTCTTTTAAATTTTAAATAAAATTCCAATTTGGATTAAATCAGTTGATCATATCAGTTGATCATAACACAGTGTGACTGCAAACCTTTCTCTCACTGTCACAGCTTCTCTGAATGTTGTGTCCTTTATGCCGATCGTTCGACTAACCAGTGAAACGAGCTTTTCGAAATCGTGGGTACTCATACGGGCGAAGTTTTTAATAGTATTTTCAATCGGTTCGTGTACCATTTCTCGCATGAGGCTGTTATACCATATTGCCATCTTTCAAGGAACAATTGTCTGCTCCACCATCGTCGAGGGCGGCGATTCTTCTTCTTCCTCTCTTTCTCCAGCAAAAACGCCATTGAAATTATGGCAAATGCGGCTGCAGCGGATGGAGGGACAACACAACTTTCCATGATGACTGCGGAACCAGAACTGAGTCTTGTCGAGTGGCTCGCCCTACTCGCGGAATTTCTCGCTCTGAATTGCGCTCATTTAGGTAGTGCGAAATTTCACCCTCGCAGCGAGTAATTTCGCCCTTGACTTTCGCGAGGTAGTTTCGCTAGTGTAAACGCAGCTTTAGAGATAAGTTTCGGACGGCGGATGGATGTATTATAATTATTCGATTTTTGAAATCTACGTATCTTGAAACATAAACCAACCACTTTTGAGGATGATCAACAGTTTTTTCCTGGTCGATTAGAGAGGCTCATTATTGAAAATAATAAACAGAAATGGTGCGAGTGCACACCTACAGCTTGGATTGCTCTTTTCTGTCTCGAACAAACCAACGTACGCGAAACTTAATTTCGAACAGGCATAAAACAAAAACGCTGCAAATTCCTCCACTGGGGTTTATTATTCAATGCGTTCGTGACTTGAATTTCTACTAAGCTTTGGAGTGTCCCTGTTTCACAGGTGATAGAGCGATTGTTGAATTTCAGGACATATGCATAGAGCACTTGAATCGATTCTTAACCAAAATACCTAATTATATTGATCAGTTTATCATATTTGTGTGCCTCCTGAGATTCAATAATCGCACAATCACCTGTGAAACACGCACACTCCAAAGCTTAGTAGAAATTCAAATCATGAATCATTGAATAATAAACCCCAGTGAAAGAATTTGCAACGTTTTTTTCAAGAGCGATTACAATGGAAAAATATTCTATTTGAAAATTTTAAATTTCGTAAGACGGAACATGCATATCAGAATGCTTCAACCCGTGTATCGGCTATAAACCCTTTTAGGAGTTCACTCCACTATCCACATTCACTACATCACTAAGTTACTGCTATTCAAAAAAAAAAAAAAACGCTGTTGTTTTTGTTTTGATAGCAGTAACCTAGTGATGTACTGAATGTGGATGCAATGTTGGCACCATAAATCGGGCCATACATCAGGAATGGTTTGAGCTACGGACTGGGGAGGGGCTCATTCGATTCCTCATGGAAAGTTCTTCAAAAAAGTCCAAATTTAGGCCGCCTTGACTTTCACATTTTTGCTCCAGCCGTTTGGGAGAAATCGTGCGTACGGCGTACGGCGGACGGACGGAAAAATGTGTACCTATTGCAGATTTGGATTCTACATCCTTTGAAACGTAAACCATGAAATTTTCAGGGGGGTTAGCATTTTTTTTTTTTTTTCAAGAGCGATTACAATGGTTTATTACTGAATAATAAACCAAAAGTCTAAAGTTAACAACGGCGTTAGTTTTGTAAAGCTCAGATCGTGTCCGTAGGATTTCAATTTACACGTGAACTCGTCTTCTGATAGAGTCGCCACCTCAGCGTCCCCCGTAATGCTGCACACCGTAACGCCGAGATGGAAGGATTATCCCAAGATTTACACCTCCCATCTCCCTCGCTATAATCAAAGGTTAACAATTGTGGAAGGTTAACATCTTCACCAACTATGTACGTATATACATATATACATGCAAACGTCGTATACCTGCCTGCTATAGGCAAGCTCGCCCATCGACAAAGCGAAAATGACCTCAAGCGCCCAAGAAATCGCACGGGTCACGTATTCCACGGTCGAGCCGCACAACTAAATCAGACTTGCGATTCCTTCTTTTTTTCCCTGCTTTTTCAAATTAAAAAAGGAGTTCGCCGGTGGTTCGCTACGCTCGGGACCCCAGCGCTCCGTACCACGTTCGCAGGAGTTACAAAGGAAATCATGCCCGACCTAGTTTACGATCCGAGTTACTTTTTTTACTCTCTGAATCTCCTCTTCGTAATTAAATAGGTAGGCGCTCTCCGGTTTTAAATTACAAGTTCCCAGCAGCGTTACACTTTACACGGGGTTGGATTAGTACGATATTGCGGCACTAAGATGCGAACATTCGAGTTCGCACTTAGATCCGAGTTGTTACAATTCATTCGAACAGGAGTGCAGGTTTAGACGTCACATAGCAGTGGGACTGACAGGGAAATGAATGAATGTATGAAAACATGCTTTATTCTAACAAAAATATACATTTTACAAACAATATTGGAGAGCCATGATAATCTTGATCCAATTGGATCGCCAGATGGAATTCGCTTTCTCTATCTTAGGTAGGTACATTATATTACATTTTACTATATTATATTTGAAAATCTGTTTATAACTTAAATGAAATATAAATACATGGGGAAATGTGGACTTGACCTACAAATCATATTCATAAATGGCCTTAAATCTTAACTGCCAGGCAATCCTGCAGAACCTCGCAACACCAATGTCAGCCTCTCCCAACAAATCATCATCACACTATATAAAGACGAGCTTATCAGAGTATATCGACGTTTCAGGGGGTGGTAACGCTGGGAGGGTGGAATTCTCCCCCCGTCTCCCAGGGCAACCGACCTGCTCCCCCCGACCACGCCAGTGAAGGAAGGAGGGCCCCGGCGGGGGGAAGCGTCTGCCAGGGCAAGCGACGTGGTCCTCTCCTCGGGGATTTGGGATATACGATTTTTTGACTTTGCATATTGTTATTATACTCCCTCAGCCATTAAACTAGTCTCATATACGAGTCTCTGGACAGCACCGGAACATCGAAGCATTTAAGTCTAACTCCAGAGTAGGCAGAGCATTGGGCGACGAAATGAAATGCTGTCTCTATTGTCTTTTGGCTGCACATCGGACAGACTTGGCGGGCGACGTCCACTTCATAAGAACGGAATCGGAGCGGCAGAACGTCTCCCCTCACTTTGAAGAGCCATTTGGACACCCAAAATGGTCTGTCATTAATGATGGATACGGGATCCAAACAATTCGGTTTAAATTCTTTGTACTGATCATGCATTTCAGCTTGGAGCGCTCTACAGGGAAAACCCCTTCTAATTCAAAGTCGTTGAAATTTCAACGTTTTGGAATGGTTGAACTCATTTCGTTCATACCCACAGAAAATGATAAATCATGTGTAACTAGAGTCTTTGGAACGAGTTTTCATGGACATGATTGGAGAGCTTGAACATGTTTTATTGACATTTAGTAGCGGATAAGGGGGATAATAAAGTAAATGTGGGAGTCATCTACATACTGATGGTTTTGAATGTAAAGCACATTTAACGAAAACATCAGGGGTCCAAGAGTGGACCTCGTCGGGAATTCAAGACGAGAGGGGCATAGATTAAAAATCTGCTATGTCAGACAGAAGGAACCTCCAAAATCAAATTCGTTGCTACTTCAATTTTTTGACACTTTAGGAAGCCCAGACAGAAGATACAAGACAGCTTTTCTCATGAATTTTCATTTAGGACCATACCGAGTGATGTTCTCCACATTTTAGCAATAACGCTTTTGTAGAGCACCTGGCGAAATCCGGAGGTCTGCCAATTGTTAAGAGAAGACCCAACACGTAGAACTTTAGATCAAATGTTTCGGAAGAACTGTATTAAACAAGTTTTAGTTTCCGTCCGATTTTATCGATTTCGGTCATCGTTTTTTTAATCGATTTTGGTTTATTATTCAATAATAAACCATTGTAATCGCTCTGGAAAAAAAATTCTAACCCCCCTGAAAATTTCATGGCTTACGTTTCAAAGGGTGTAGAATCCGAATCTGCAATATAAAAATTTCCGTCTGTCCGCTGTACGCCGTAAGCACGATTTCTCCCAAACGGTGGAGCAAAAGATCTGAGGTTCAATCCAAAAAAAAACGTCTCACACTCAATTTAAAGTTCTTTCAGGGCTGTCAAAGTTTTGTAAAATCTGTAAAAATTCAAGGCGGCCTAAATGTGTTCTTAGCTTGTGAAATTTCTACTAATTCAGATTATTCACAGAATGGAGCGATCATTGAATTTCAGGAGATATTATTCAAATGGAGGTAAATCTGTTCAACCAAAATACCTGTTTGGATTGATCAGTTGATCATATTTGTTTGTGAAATTCAATAATTGCTCTAAAGCTTAGTAGAAAAATGCTCAAAATCATGAACGGGGTTTATTAATAATAAATGCGTTTTCAGAATGGAGGTGATTATTGAATTTCAGGAGGATTTGTCATATTTAATATGATCACTGTAAATCCAAATAGGTTTTTTGGTTCAACCATTTAGTTACCTGTTTGGATTATCTTTAGATCAAATGTTGCTTGTGAAACACGCACACTCCAAAGCTTAGTAGAAATTCAAATCATGAACGCAAGCCAATAGAATAATAAACCCCAGTGAAAGAATTTGCAGCGTTTTTTTAATCAATTTTTATCATCTTGAATCGTAAACGTTCAAATGGTGGAGGTGCTGTGATTATAAATTCTTGGTTGATTACAAAGATCATTGAAAATAATGAACCACTTCCGAACACGTCAGTACCACATTACTAATCAATCTTGCGCTTATATTTGCAACACCATTAGTTATGTGAATGTTGACTGTCAAAATCATGCGGTTACGATTTGGACAAACGGCCAGTCACGCCGCTGACTCAAATGTAAAGGGCGATCATTGCTCAACGCAGACGGTGAAACGAACGCGAAGGGCAAAAAGACGAGAAATCAGTTTTGCGCAGACGGTTCCCATAAAGGCCGCGTCCACAGGGCGAACTCAGGTGATTATTTATGGATGTGGAGCGGTCCGCTGTGGTCAGCTCTTGTGGTCATCTGGCCACAAACGCCTTGACGCTTCGGATTGTTGGTTTAGAACAAAAAAAATTCTGAAAATAAAATGTTGACAATAAAAGTTAACGACGTGACCCCATTACCCCTATTGGTGTCTGGTCTCGTCGAATGTTTGTGCATCTTGTGGGAGCAATGCCAGACTTACTATTTATTATTATTATTGTTATTATTATCATTATTATTGACGGAGAAACATTCCTACCGGTACCTACACATGTTTTTTTTTCGGAAATACCTTGGTGAATTGAAATTTATCGTGAATAACGAGGCTGTTTTCGGTATGAACTCATTTGGATCTTTTGACATCACTGATGGCAGATGACAGGGTTTGGCTCTACTCGCACTTTTGACTGTTTCCACTTCCCATCCCAACATCCCAAAATCGAAGACTAACAAAGAATCATGAAAATCGGTTGAGAATTGTAAGTGGGGCAGTGCTTAAAAGGATGATCAATTAACCGCTCTCTATTCATCCGATTCCATAAAAAGTTTCAAAGCGCTAGTATATTTCTCTAAACAAGCCTGAATGCTTAAGGAATAAACAAAGAATCACGATAATTGATATAGAATTGTAGCTTAGGCAGCTCTTAAAAGGATCAGCAACTACTCCACTCACATAATGAAATTTTTATGAGTTCTGGAATATTTTTCCAAACAAAACTGAATGCACAATGCAATAAACAATCTTGAAAATCGGTTGACAATTGTAGCTTGGGCAGCGCCTAAAAATTATCAGCAATTACCCATTCTATTCATTCTCTTCCCTAATGAAATTTGGAAGTCTTGAAATATGTTTCCAAGCAAGACTGAATGCCTAATTTTTTTTTCTCGTGATTTTATTTATTGCAACTGATTGTAGTATACATCATCTAGCAATATTTTATCTCATAAATGAACACGATGTACAGGGTGAGATTTCAACAAACCAACCCTTCAGAGTAACACACTGTTTACTGGAACACACTTCACTATCACTTGCACCGCACAATCAGGTCCAGTGGCTCGTTACGGTTGAAGCGCCGCAGTTCTCCTTCGTTATCCAGAACGTTGAGCATCTCCGGGTTCTTGTGCTGATGGAGGCGTTTTTCGTGCTTCTGGGCGTATTTCATGATGATTTCGTTGACTGTCACGATGAATGTCATCATTTCGTATATACCAGGGGGCACCAACTATGTATGCTTCTCAAGATTTTGTTCTGACAAGTTTGTATTTTCTTTACGTTAGTCTTTTTGGCACAGCCCCACAGTTGAATCCCGTTTGTCCAAATAGGGCGTAAAATCTGTTTGTAAATAAGCAGTTTATTGTGAAGTGAAAGACGGGAATCCGCTCTCAGCAGCCAATACATTTTCCTGTATTTAATCTTCAGTTCCTCTTTTTTCTTCTCGATGTGACGATTCCACACCAATTTTGAATCGAGAGTCATACCCAGATATTTCACAGTGTCGGAATATGGGACTTTGTTTGAGCTTAACACAAGTTCTGGGGTTATTTTTCGGTTGGTGAAGTTAATGTGAACTGACTTGGACTCGTTCAGCTTCATTCTCCATTTCTTGGTCCAATTTGTAATCTTGTTGGCGGCCTCTTGTAGTTTTTGGGTTGCGTCGTCTACTTCATGTCCTGTAGAGAGCTATGGCTGTGTCATCTGCGAAGGTGGCTATCATTGTATCTTCCTGCTGATGTAAATCCCGAGCGAACGCCTATGAAATAATAAAAGAATCACAAAAATTGGTCGGGAATCGAAGTCTCAGAATATTTCTCCAAACAAAACTGAATGCTTAATGGAATAAGCAAAGATTCACGAAAATTGGTTGAGGATTGTAGATTGGGCAGTGCTTAAAACGATCTACTCCCCCGTCCATTTATTCCGTAATGAAATTAAGAAGTCTTCAAATTTGCTAAAGCGTTTACTAGGATCAGCAATTTCGCCCTCCATATTCATCCCCCTCCCTAAAGAAGTTTCAAATTACTGGACTATTTTTCCAAACAAGACTGAACTCATTTTGCATTAAGCAAAGAATCCCGATAATTGATAGAGAATTGTACCTGGGGATTAAAAGGATGATCAATTACCACCCCTTTATTCATTCAATTATACAGCCCGACAAACAAAATGTCAAGATCCGTAAAGTAGACCAGGGTATCCCTATGTACTTTTCGATGCTGAATTCGAATCCAAGGTCCAAAAAATCCCCTGACCCCCAAAATTTTGAGCTATGGCCAAAAAACTACTCTTAAGTAGGTGTCAGAACCTCTTTTTGAGTCATGAGATTGGGATGAACTACGACATCTTTTTAAGTGCATTTCTACTTTTTTTTAACTTCAGAGAAGGAAAGTACTTGGGGAAACTACCTCCCTCACAATCACCCCCCGCCACCCCCTCCAAGGGGTTGAAATTTGATTTTTCGTGCCAAGTGGAATAACGCTAGGATTTCTGTGTTCCCAGGTTTGCTGAAATTGAATATGATTTTTGAAAAGGCTTTCAAACTTTGTTGGGGTCTCCTCCAATGACTTTTAATTATTTCGAATATCACAGAGATATCACTAGAAAAGAGTGATTGTGTTGTCACTGATGATGACCTAACCGTCGAAATCGATTTAACTGTGTGCTCATTATTTTCGTGGAAATATAGACAACGCCCTATTTTACTCCGTTTTTATTACGGTATTTACCATTCCTTCTGATAAATTCGAAACTCCCTCAGTTTCTTGGAAATCTACATCATTAGCTGATACGTACGGGAAAGAATCAACTCGATACGGTGTCTTCATGTTGTATTTCCTTGAGGTTATAATTTGTTTCTGTCGGTATTGGATGAAATTCATCGATGACTAGATAGATTTTTTTGTTTCAGCTTTTTTAATAACTAGGGACCTAGTTGAGCATTTCGGTAGCGAAGAGGGCATCCAATTAGTGGGAATTAACAATTTTTTCAAAGGGTAAATATCATGATTAAATCAGAGTAATCATAGTTTTAGGTAGTAATCTCTCGTTACCTTAATACTCGTCGGTTATTACGCCTTGTTATCCGCGGCTAAATACGTACAAAACGGCAGCTACAAATCGAGTCATATCTCGGACATCCCATCATCCTACTTACGAGTCATTTATGCATATCGACTGGATTTTCAACAACCCCGAAGCTAGGCGGTATTGCTTCTCTCGTAGAGCCTGTTATTACGGCAGGTCGTTCGAACTGAGGGAAATACAAGCGGAATTAGCATTTAGATGATGGTGGGGGGTCGCCACGCGAAAGGCCGTTTCCATTTATGAGTCAAATGCCGGGATGGTGTCGCAAAAGTGTTGATGAGATGTGGTGTTCTACATTATGGGGAATTTTACCGTCGTGGAACATTACGTAAAATAAAGTAATTAAATAGAAAAATGAAGATAAAGAGGGAACTCTAAGTGGGATAGAGAAGAGGCTTATACAGGTTGTCAAGCGTATGATCCCAAAAACTTCGCACTCAAGTTCTACAACTAATTTCAACAAAAAGTGCTTTTTAGAGTTTTCTAGAGGCTTCGTTTTTGCGTTATTTCACTTTTTATGAGTTTACTCACAAGGTCAATTCTTTTGGTTTATTATTCAATGATAAACCATTGTAATCGCTCTTGAAAAAAAAAATTCTAACCCCCCCTGAAAATTTCATGATTTACGTTTCAAAGGGTGTAGAATCCGAATCTGCAATAAAAATTTTTACGCCCGACCGTACGCATGTTTTCTTCCAAACGGCTGGAGCAAAAAATCTTAAAAATTCAGGAAAAATCCATGTTGGTCCGACAACGCCCCAATTCTTTAGCCAGCTCTCTCACTTAATTTAAAGTGCCCTTTAAGGGTTGTCAAAGTTTTGTAAAATCCCTAAAAACTTCAAAAAAATCAAGGCGGCCTAAATTTGGACTTTTTTGAAGAACTTTCCATGAGGAATCGAATGAGCCCCTCCCCAGGTCTGTAGATCAAACCATTACCGATGTATGGCATGATCTTATGCTGTCAACATTTGCATCCACATTCACTGCATTACTAGGTTACCGATCAAAACAAGAACAACAGTTTTTTTTTTTTTTTTTTTTTGATCGCAGTAACCTAGCGATGTAGTGAATGTGGATACTGGAGTGAACTCCTAAAAGAGTTTATAGCCGAAACACGGGTTGAAGCATTCTGATATGCATGAAACGTTGCAAATTCTTTCACTGGGGTTTATTATTCAATTTCATTCATTTGACTTGCATTCATGATTTGAATTTCTACTAAGTTTTGGAGTGTGCGTGTTTATTATTGAGTGTGCGAGCGATTATTGAATTTCAGGAGATATGCATAGAGCTCGTAAATCGGTTCTCAACCAAAATACCTATTTGGATTGATCAGTTGATCATATTTGTGTGCCTCCTGAAATTCAATAATCGCTCCAACACCTGTGTAACACGCACACTCCAAAGCTCAGTAGAAATTCAAATCATGAATGCAAGTCAAATGAATGAAATTGAATAATAAACCCCAGTGAAAGAATTTGCAGAGTTTTTAAACCTCAAATGTGCTTGAAAACACGGTTTTTTGCATAAAATCTCGATTTTCTCAAAAAAGTTCCCTCTAAAATATAAAAAATAATTATACCATTGGAAAGCTGAGGCTTTTGCGCTCATTTTTTTTCTGATTTCTTAGGCTTAGAGGCTCAAGCGTATCATCAAAATTGAGGAGTCTAATGAGCCATCAAAAAATTTTTTTTTTCAAATTTTGACAAAATTTACTTTTCAGGCTCATTTTTACCACTTAGTTCCCTTGAAAAAAATTACTGTTAAAGACTGAAATGATGGGAAATTTAATGCTCTTTCCAACGGTATCCTTAGATTTCCAAATACTTCGAAAATGCCAGAGTTATGGCCTCTACGGACGAAAACACAAAAATATCTTGAAAGTGAAATAACTCGAAAATGAAGCCTCTAAAAAAAAACTCTATGGGGCACTTTTTGTTGGAAACTAGGCGTAGAATACCTGTGCGAAGTTTTTCGGTTCATACGCTGGACGCCCTGTAAATTTATGATGATTATGTGTAAATGCATCACGGCTGTTTCTGACCGCTCGATTATCACCATCTTGTAAAACCATTTTCAAAGATATATTCGCTGCAAGGCAGTCAATGATTCTTAGCTGAATCAGTTAAGTACACTGTCGCATTCGCAGCCGCTTTCAATCAGAGACGGTAATTGTCTCATCGCTATGCGAATGGGACGGGTTACAACTATGTCCACCTGCTTGAGCCTAATCACGAAGCAAAGGTGCAGCTCATGCAGCCTCTAATAAGGCGAGTACAGGGAGGAAATCACAATGCGAAGATGGAGAGACCGAGGAAAAATAAACGGCGAATCCCACAATCAGGAGGCGCAGGTGGGGTCAGCAAGGAGCAGGTGATGTGATGCGCCTAGATCATCAGGTGCGCGAAAACGCATTCTCCAAGGCCTCCCGCAATATTTTATTTGAAGTTTATTTATGCCTCCGTCCAGGTTCTCGGAGAACAACCTCGGCCCAAGGTCGGGCTCTGAGGGATTTAATCGAGTCTTCAACTCAATTTTCTCCGCCGGGTCGAACTGGCCAGAAACGCAGCTGGTCGTTTCGCAGCATCATGACGGGGTGGTCGCAGAACTCGGCATCATAACGTGCAATACCGACTATTTTAGCTTCTTCACTGCTTATCGTAGGGAAGACGGTATATACCCAAGCACATTTGTGCCTGATTCTTCCAAATACTTGAGAAAATTTACTAATATGTTACAGCAGTCGAGGAAACCAGTAACAAATACACTGCCAAGGAGATGGCACAGTAGCTTCCTCGTTACAATCAAAGTGACACCGTTATAAAATAGAAAATAAAGAAATCTTCAGTACATTGCGTTTCAAATACAAGTGCTTTTGCGGTTACTCGTCAGAGGCGGGCAGCAAAAACGAAAAACCTCTGCCAAGTGGGTGTGGCACATAACTTCCTCGTATCCATAACATGACTGTATAGATCATTGAAAATTATTATTGACTAAAGAACTTCGTTCAATTAGGCGAAGTAAATATTGAATTAGGGTAAATTAATTGTTATACAGGAGCATAACTTGAGAAAATAAAGGTAGGCATGTTCAACTATTGAACAAACTATAAAATATACCTAATAAGTCCAAACAATCCCTGAAAATTTCATCGAAATCGGTTAAGAACTCCCGGAGTTATGCTTGTGGCAAGGATTTCACGTTTGCGGATGCACAGAGGCTACTATTGATCCGGGGGTCATGAACCTCATAGGGGACCATCTACACATCAAACCGAACAATCCCTGAAAATATCATCGAAATTGGTCAAGAACTCCCAGAGTTATGCGCGTAACAAGGATTTCACGTTTGAGCATGCGCAGAGGCTACTATTGATCCGGGGGTCATGAAACTTATAGGGGACCATCTACACATCAAACCGAACAATTTCTGAAAATTTCATCGAAATTGGTCAAGAACTCCCAGAGTTATGCGCGTAACAAGGATTTGCTGACACAGACAGCGAACCAAAATTGTTCGAGAGGTCTAAAACGCAAATGCTGGAATTTTTGATTTGGGGACAAAAAAATGTTCACATTCATAGGGAAAACCATCTACACTTTAGTAACTCGGAAGCAATTAATTAATTAAGCGCATACGCACAAATGGTCGATCATGATGAAATTCCTATGGGACCTCAAGAGACCTTATCCGCATAATCCCTCAAAATTTGAGCTAAATTCATTGAAAAATCTGGAAATTACGGCTGTTTCAAGAATTTTACGTTAGCGCATGCGCAGAGCGTACCGCCGATTATATTGAGATGAAATTCCTAAGGGACCTCAAGAGACCTTTTCCGCGTAGTTCCTCAAAATATGAGCTAAATTTATTCAAAATTGTGGAAGTTATGGCCGTATCAAGGAATGCGAACAGACAGACCGACAGACGCGAAACCAAATTTGATCAAATAATTTCTACTAAGCTTTGGAGTGTGCGTGTTTGGCAGGTGATAGAGCAATTATTGAATTTCAGGAGGCACACAAATATGATCAACTGATCAATCCAAATAGGTAGTTTGGTTAAGAACCGATTTACGTGTAATAATAATAATAAGCCCCAGTAATAATATTAAATAATATTTGCCTATATATTATCAGCGTTTCATGCATAGCAGAATGCTTCAACCAGTGTATCGGCTATAAACTACAAGAATCCACATCGGCTATCACTCCAGTATCCACATTCACTACAACTCGACGCTATCGGCAGGACATCACTAGGTTACAAACAAACAATAATAAACGAAACATGATTTGAAATTCTAGTGGAGTGTGCGTGTTTCACAGGTAATAGAGCGATTATTGAATTTCAGGAGTACATAGAGCACGTAAATCTGTTCTCAACCAAAATATGTGTACCTATTTGGATTGATCAGTTGATCATATTTGTGTGCCTTCTGAAATTCAATAATCGCTCCTGTGAAACACGCACACTCCACTAGAATTTCAAATCATGAGCAAGCCAATTTAATAATAAACCAGTGAAAGAATTTGCAGTTTTGCTTCTGCTACCTTATATCATTTAAATGCGCTCCATATTTGCAGTTTCAATGCAGTTCATATCAGACCTACATCAAATTAAAGGAAATGGGCTCACTCCCATTGCGAGTTTTGTTTTTTTCCCGATGGGAGACTGCCATGGTTATTGAAATAACAAACTCGAAAAACGCAAATCTTGGCCGCATTAATCATGCCATAAATAGGAATGGTTTGGTACAAGAACATTCTGGAAAGTTCTAAAAACAATCCAATTTAGGCCGCCTTGATGTTTTTTGAATAGGATTTTACAAAACTTTAATATTAAATGGCACTTCAATTTGAGTTAGAAAGCTGGCTAAAGAATTGGGGCGTTGTCGGACCAACATGGATTTTTCCTGAAAATTTCAGATGTTTTGGTCCAGCCGTTTGGGAGAAATCTTCGGCGTACGGCACGGACGGAAAATTTTTTATTCATTTACAACCCTTCGAAACGTAAACCATGAAATTTTCAGGGGGGATTAGGATTTTTTTTTTCAAGAGCGATTACAATGGTTTATTATTGAATAATAAACGAAAAAACGCAAATGTTGGCACCATAAATCGGGCCATACATCGGGAATGGTTTGACCTACGGACTTGGGGAAGGGCTCATTCGATTCCTCGTGGTATTTTCTTCAAATAGGAAAATATTTAGGCCGATTCGACTAGTTTTGAGGTTTTCAGGGATTTTACAAAACTTTTACAGCCCTTAAAGGGCACTTTAAATTGAGTGAGAGAGCTGGCTCAAGAATTGGGGCGTTGACGGACCAAGATGGATTTTTCCTGAAAATTTCAGATTTTTTGCTCCAGCCGTTTCGGAGATATCGTGCGTACGGCGGACGGACGGAAAATTTTTATTGCAGATTCGGATTCTACACCCTTTGAAACGTAAACCATAAAATTTTCAGGGGGAGTTAGACTTTTTTTTTTTGCAGAGCGATTACAATGGTTTATTATTGAATAATAAACCAAAATGAAGCAACAAGAAAAAAGGCTTATTATTCAGAAATAATAAACCAAGATTGGTTGGTACCTACATAAAAAAAGGCGATTCGTCATCGTCACCTGCTTTCAGGCAGCTCACAATTTAAGGGAAAAAAATCCTAGAGTCTAGCTAGAATCCAGCTCCTAATTGCAGTTCAAAAGTTGGAAAATATACAGGGAGACGTTGCAAACAAAATCAAAACAAAAATCCGAGACGTTTTCAACAAAAATCCGGTATGGAAAGATATTCTGCTGATCGCTGATATCCTCAACGGAAAACAAGTAACTGACCAGTTGAGCGTAGAACTCACCCCAAGCGATACAGTGGCTTTCTTCAGTGCCCCAATTACATTTGTCGATGTCGAGAGATCTTTCAGCAGGTACAAGATCATTTTGGGACCCGACCGTCGAAGCTTTTCGTTTGAAAATTTGAAAAACTATGTGGTGGTAAATGCAAATAATTTTGATTAATAAAATTCCCTTTGCATTCAGTGCTATTGGCACCAGTGTTAATAATTGTCGATTTTACATATTTTCTATTTTATTTTACATATTTGGCGAAAATAAATACATATTATTTGTCCGTATTTCGCATTTTTAACTGCATATAAATCCTGATGACCATCGTTTTCCTTGCTGATCAAGACGGCTGCCGCAGTTAGACATCACTCTTCCGAAAGTCTCTCGAGGGATCGCACGAATTTCTTTTTCAATATTTTCACGAAGTTGAGTCAAGGTTCTAGGTTTGTAGGTAGGTACGCTTTTCCCTTCAGGTATCCCCACAGATAAAAGTCGCATGGTGACAGATCGGGAGAGCGAGCAGGCCATGCAATGTCCCCGCGAGTAAGATTAACCTGCCGGGAAATAATCGTCTTTCTTTCTTTCTTCTTTCTTGAATTAACCTGCGGAGTCGCCGTAATTCAGGAAGAGCTAAGACGGCGTACGGCGGACGGACGGAAAATTTTTTATTGCAGATTTGGTTTCTACACCTTTGAAACGTAAACCATGAAATGTTCAGGGGGGGGGGGGGGGGGGGGTTAAAAATGTTTTTTTCAAGAGCGATCACAATGGTTTATTATTGAATAATAAACCAAAATGTAAAACTACGAGAGTGAAACCGTCTTCAGTGATAAAGTGAAAAATTATCTTAATTTGAGAGTTGAAATTCGGCATAAATGATGATTTTTCACGCGAAATAAACGAATTTCGTTCATTATTTCGCAGGAATTGAGTCGAATTAAGAACCGGGTAGCATCACGTGAATCACGTTTTTATTATTTTTTAACGCTGAGCATTGAAGCTCTCTACACCTTGGCTAACGGTTGTATCATTTGACGGGATTTACATCATCAAAATCCTGTCACTGATGCTCCGAGGGGGAGAGACTCCGATGGACGGCCAATAAAACGATATTACAGCGGTTAGCGGTGCAGGAGAGAGCCATAAGTTACGGCTTATCTGATGACAAGGAGCATATGGCTTAACCAAACATATGCCACCCCCCCTGGGCCCGTCCTTTCACTTCGCTTCCCCACTCACGACGGCTCCCGCACCCCCAGAGCGATGCTAATCTAGCTCAACTCAGCTGGTCGCCTCTTCCATCCCCCAGATATCCACTTAGCAATCCTGGAACTCTCGTTATTGTGTGGTTTTGGGTCTTTATTTCAGGGCGGGCCATCGAAAAAGGCCACTGGTCAACCGGTCAACTCGAGGAGGCCGCTCTTGAGTCGAAAAACGCTTTTTTCGATCCCCTTTTGTATCATTTCAATCGCCGACCAAGCGACCGTGAAAGGGGCAGCGAACTGGAAAGCTTGCGGTTTGCTTTTCTGGACCGCAGAATGAGATTGGCTTTCCAGTCATCCGACGTTATTGATTTATCAGTTGTGATGGAAATGGTTAGTTTGACCCTCCCGATTCTGGAATCCGCCTCACCGTGGTACAGAATCGACAAAAAGCATTGTTGAAGAATTATTATCACAATTGCTCCTACAATTGGTTCTTGTCCAGTCCAGCACTAGTTTCGTACAACACCCACTCGTTCCTTGTTTGCAGCAGGATCTCAGGGCTGCAATACCCGTAACATGTTCTACTTCCAATGTCTCCTTTGCTTAATGCAATCCGCATTTCTGTCTACTTGTTCATTACACGCTTCCCCCACATGAGAAGGTACTCACTGAAGGTGCACAGAGCAAATTTGTTCATTCATCTTTCACATTTTTTGGACACAACTTGGAAACAACTTCTTTCACATTTTTTTTTTACCCACCGTGGATGATGGACAGGGTCTTCTTCTTCAAATCACAACGTCTTGACCGCTGTCATGCCAGACATTAGTTACGTGTATGGGGAGATAATAGTTGATTTAGATAAGTAACAACTGTTGGTCACTAGATTGTACGTATAACTCTCTATAAACAGTATAAGTCTCTAGCGACAGATTAGTTGACTGTAATCGATCACATGACTGCGTTGTCGATGTCGATATTTTTAGCATCGATGTTTTGTGTGCGATGCTTTCATGAAATCGATGCCCCCCCCCCCCCCCCCATAAACCCGCAAATCAGTCTTCTACACCTTCTTTCCTCTCGGCTCAGAAGAAAACAAATGCGTCTATTACGGAGCCAAAGCTCCTTAACACACTCGGAAAAACAACAGCAACAATAGTTTCTAGTGATTCAATCCTTTAAAATCAAATCCGACAGTAATGGCGACGTCAATTGCATCGGAAAGAGCGTTTTCTGCTTCTGGAGATATCGCGTCCGACAAAAGAAGCTGTCTTTCTGGAGAAAAAAAAATTGACGAACTACATACTGTACTATTTCTTCGCTCAGTTGAAAAAAATACTGGAGAATAGGAAGTTGCAGACAAGGCAAACAAGTCTGAAAATTCTGCCTACTAGGTTCTTGATTTTTAAGAAACATTACATAGGTACATGGGTGATTCTCATTCTACGGGACAATCGAGGTTTTGTTTCTGACTAAAAAATGTTGTTCTCTAAATGTATGATTTATTTAGATGTTTCTGATGGTAGTAAAACCAAACTGGGTGTTTCCTCAAAATTCAGAGCTTTAAGGTGACTCTTTGAATAGCTTGGAAAAATGGTAACTGATTGGTCTGTAACTGTAGATGATTAATCAAACAAACCTCTGCATGTTTTTGGTTTGTGGTTTTAACATGGCGTTAAATATTTGTGTTAAAAATACTATGCGGAAAAAGTTGATTGACTAACTGAGGAATGAGGTCAGATCCCCGTTATTTTTTTTTATTCACTCGCAGCATTTCTAAACACCAGGACTAGAAAATTTGCTTAGTTGTAGAGGCTTCTTTCAAATTTTTTTTACCCACCGTGGATGATGGACAGGTTCTTCTTCTTCAAATCACAACGTCTTGACCGCTGTCATGCCAGACATTAGTAATGTGTATGGATATATAGGTAATAGTTGATTTAGATAAGTAACAACTGTTGGTCACTAGATTGTACCTATAACTCTCTATAAACAGTCTCTAGCGACAGATTAGTAACTAATTAATTAATTAACAGATTAGTTAACTATTAACTGTAATCGATCACATGACTGCGTTGTCGATGTCGATAAAATATTTTGTGTGCGATGCTTTCATGAAATTGATAATTCTATCGATTTTTTTCTCTCATAAACCAAATCATTTACATTTCTTTTCGACTCAGAAGAAAACAAATTTATTACGGAGCCAAAGCTCCTTAACACACTCGGAAAAACAACAGCAACAATAGTTTCTTGTGATTCTAAATCAAATATGACAGTTATGGCGACGTCAATTGCATCGGAAAGTCTGGAGATAACCGACAAAAGAAGCTGTCTTTCTGGGGGAAAAATTGACGAACTACATACTGTACTATTTCTTCGCTCAGTTGAAAAAAATACTGGAGAATAGGAAGTTGCAGACAAGGCAAACAAGTCTGAAAATTCTTCCTACTAGGTTCTTGATTTTTAAGAAACATTACATAGGTACATGGGTGATTCTCATTCTGCGGGACAATCGAGGTTTTGTTTCTCACTAAAAAATTTTTTTCTCCTAAATTTTTGATTTTTTTGTTATACAATCTAGATATTACTCTATTGGTACCTATAGTGATGTACAATCACGCATGTTTTTATTTGTTTCCTCAAAATTCAGGCTTTAAAATTTTATAGCCATGACGGCTTTTGTGTTAGCCACAACAATGAAGTTTTAAATCGCCACAACAATAAAAAATCAACATTAACCTTCTGCATTTTTTTTGAGTTTTTAAATCTCTATCCCAAAATAAATGCCAAACAAATCAATAAGATTGATTAAGAATGATTCTCGAACCCATAACAATGAGAAGTATGAAACGTACATGCCTGTTTTAGAAACGGCTAACTTCATTTTTGAGCCCTAACTGTATAGAAATGGCGGAAGCATGGTGTTTCCTCAAAGGGCAGGGTTACTAACGCTGAAAAAACTTTGAATTGCCAAAAAATGCCCTCATTTGAGAGAGCTACGATGATTTCCTTCAAACCCATGACAATGAGACAGAAGGTTTGAGACAAACTTTGAGAACTTGATTCGTACGGACTATCTAAAAGTTAGTCCCACTTGTAAGCGCACTAACGTCCAGTAACTAATTCTAAAAAAGTACTAGGTAAAATATTCCCGGCAACACGTATTTTGAGCGGATAAAATTTCTGTTGAAGAAATTAATCTAAATCATGACTACTTTCGACTCTCAGATTTAGATGAATTTTCAGTTGATCACTGAAGAAGGTTAATGTTCGAGGTCTGGTTGAAAAATGTAAAACTACGAGAGCAAAATCATGTGAATGAGCGTTAAAAAAAATGAAAACGAGTTTCACGTGATGCAATTAGTTTCTTGATTCGACTCAATTTTTGGCGGAATAATGACCAAAATTTGTTTGTTTCGCGTGAAAAACCATCATATTCGACTCTCAGATTAAGGTGGTTTTTCAGTTGATCACTGAAGAAGGTTTCAATCTCCTATTTGTACATTTTTCGCCAGACCTTGAAAATAATCCCTTTAACAATTTGAAAACAGGCGCCTGAAATTAAAAAACGGACGCGAAATAAACAAATTTCAGTCATTATTCCGCAAAAATTGAGTCAAATCGAAAAATGGATTACCCCACGTGAATCAGCGTTGAAAAACGATGAAAATTCCTTTGCTACACTTTACAGTTCACCATCATCCACTATTTGGCAATTTTGGGGTTGCGCAGCTTTTCGTGCTCACTGAACCGGTTACGCGCAATCAAAAAAATTGGTTGAGGGGTCCAATTTTCGTGAAATCTTGGGTAGAATCCGAATCCGTAATAAAAAATGGGAATCTCATTTAAAATAAGAAAGTCAGTGTAGACTGCGCACGTGCGCACTGCGCACGTGCGCAAAAAATCACTGTACACGTATTTTTTGGATTTTCAAATATACTGTTTTTATTGAAAATAAAAGGGGTGTTCATGTTAGATGGGCCACTCTGTATAACATGTTCACTGTATGCCATGATACCGTCATACGAGGTACCTGTATATACCAACATGTAAAGCTTGATGGGGATTTATTTACTTTCGGCGACTCAATTTCAACTTCTGGCATACCACTTCGAGCTTTTGGCATTTCAATTTATACTTTTCACAAACCCAACTAACCCAATATTCCACCCCATACAATGATCAATAAACGTTTTTCTCTCTAAAAAAAAAAAAAAAAATTACCGTTCAATCTCTGAGGGGAAACTTTATCTTGTATTAATAAAATTCATCTTTTTGTTTGTTCCAGGTGAGAAAAAATGTATGATTCTACATGGCAGGGAAACGATTTAATGGTAAGTACAACAACTAAATACATGCATGGAAATTTCGCGGAATGTTTCTATATAGTGAGAAAGGTAAAGGAAAATGATTTCGACGGCTGATACCACAGTTCGCTTGTTGCATATACTTTCCCAATATGTATTACTTGATGGTTCTATGAGTCGCTTGTGTAATTATTATTTTTGGGAAGTGAAAATGAATCATTTAAGATTACATGATGTATTACTTAATGTACTGTATAAACCTTTGAGGCGAACCTTCACAGTACTTTCACAACATGTATAACTTGATGGGTCAGCATCTCACTTGAGTAGGTATGATTGTTGGGTAGTGGAAATTGTTCATATATGATGTTTTAATTAATTGACTGTATAAACCTTTGAGGCGAACCATTACACTACCTACTTACATTCCCTACTTGATAGGTCAGTGTGTCACTAGAAAACCTATGGTTGTCAAATAATGGAAGATTTCGTACATTATCATAGGATGTTTTAATTATTTTACTGGATAGACCTTTGAGGCAAAACATTCACACTAATTATCTACTTTCCCAGCATCTGTAACTTAAAATCCCAGTGTGTCCTTTTGGAATTATGATCGTTCGATAAGGGTAGCAAACACACCGTTATACAATACGACACCTAAATCCCATGCCCTATTAAAAATCTACCCACAAGTTTAGTCGCCAACATTTTAAAATATAAAAATAACTAACTAACTGAATTGCTGCGATCTCAAAAAGAAAATTTACTTCACAAGAACAGGATTAAAATATTTAAAAAAAATTTAATGCTCAAAAATTGTGTCTTATACATTTCTCTCTCCATGGATTCAGTGACAACTATTGTTCTTAACTTAAATTCCTTAACACTGTCGAAATTCCAAGGCTATTTCGACCGTTCAGTCGGAGTCCCTGGCTACTTGTTCATAAACCGTTTGCCATTCAACTGTCGATTCTTCTGACAGCTCAATAATTTCAATTTGACAGCTCATTTATTTAGTATAATCATCTCTCTTAACTTGACTCAAGAATGAGCAATTTTCAATTTAAAGGGCCTGTAGAAGAAGGGACTACCTAACTAATAACTTTTTATTTTTGTAAATGGCCTTTGGTTTTTTTTCCATCGCTCTTGTTATGAAAATTTCATGGTTTACGTTTCAAAGGGTCTGGAATCCAAATCTTCCGATATTTATTATTTCTCCCAAACGGCTGGACCAAAAATGAAATTTTCACTGAAAAAGACGCCCCAATTCTTTAGCCAGCTTTCTACTCAAATTGAAGTGCCATTTAAGGGTTGTCAAAATAAAACCTCAAAAAACGGCCTAAATGTGGAGTAGAGACTTTCCATGAGGAAGGAATGAGCCCCTTCCCAGGTCTGTAGGTCAAACCATTCCCGATTTATGGCATGATTAATGCGGCCAAGATTTGCGTTTTTCGAGTTCTGTTATCGCCTTCTTGATAACTGGCAGTTTCCCACCCGGGAAACTCGAATATGGGAGTGAGCCCATTTCCTTTAATTTGATGTAGGTCTGATATGAAATCAAGAGAGACTTTGGGTAGTATAAAGGGAACTGCAAATATGGAGCACAGTTTAAATGATATAAGGTAGCAGAAGCAAAACGCTGCAAATTCTTTAACTGGGGTTTATTATTCAAGTGGCTTACGTTCATAATTTGAATTTCTACTAAGCTTTGGAGTGTGCGCGTTTCACAGGATAGAGCGATTATTGAATTTCAGGAGATATGCATAGAACGTAAATCTGTTCTCAACCAAAATACCCATTTGGATTGTTCAATTGATCATATTTGTGTGCCTCTGAAATTCATAATCGGTATCATGAAACACGCTTTGAATGTAAAGCTTCTGCACTTGTTATTAAATCTTCGATATTTATTAGCCATAAATACAACTGAGAAGTAGCGCTACTAAGGTAATAAAAGCGGAGTGAGTTGGATTTGAGGGAAGGTATTAAGATTTCATTCATACCCACATAAAATGATAACTCACGTTTAACTAGGGTCTTTGAGACGAGTTTTCGTTGACATAATTGGAGAGCAAGAACTAGTTCTATTGACATATGGTAGCGGGTAAGGGAGATAATGAAGTAAATGTGGGAGTCATCTACATACTGATAGCTTAGAATGTAAAGCGCATGTAAAGAAAACATCAGGGGTCCAAGAGTGTGGACCTCTACTTTCTCCACCTCGATCATCGGTTATTATTCAATTGAAGAATGTAACATGTAAAATTATGTAAAAATAAACTATCTATCCATCTGTCTACCTATCTATCTCTGCGGGAATTCAAGGTGTGAGGGCTCGTTCGACTGAACTACAAAACTCCGATTTATGGGTAGCCTCTTTTATTGTTCAGAGTTTTGGGTAAATTACAAAAAGTCAAGTAGTTCAATTAATAACGGAATGTCAAATTTATGCTGAAAGGTGTACTTTAATTTCATCAAAATGTGCCAAACATAAATGAAAATGCTTTTAAAAAACGCTGCAAATTCTTTCACTGGGGTCTATTATTCAATTGGCTTGCGTTCATGATTTAGTGCATTTATCAGAATGCTTCAACCCGTGTATCGGCTACAAAGCCTTTTAGGAGTTCATTCCAGTATCCACATTACTACATCACTACGTCACTAGGTTACTGATATCAACACAAAACGCAGCAAATTCTTTCACTGGGGTTTATTATTCAATTGGCTTGCGTTCATGATTTGAATTTCTACTAAGCTTTGGAATGTGCGTGTTTCACAGGATGGAGCGATTATTGAATTTCAGGAGATATTAATGGAGCACGTAAATCGGTTCTCAACCAAAATACCTATTTGGATTGATCAGTTGATCTTGTGTGCCTCCTGAAATTCAATAATCGCTCTATCACCTGTGAAACGCGCACACTCCAAAGCTTAGTAGAAATTCAAATTATGAACGCAAGCCAATTGAATAATAAACCCCAGTGAAAGAATTTGCAGCGTTTTTTAATTGAACCTCAATAAAAAAAAAAAAAAAAAAACATCCATAATTTATCAAGTCCGATTTCTCGGACCCAAACGGCTGGAGCAAAAAATCTGAAATTTTCAGGAAAAATCGATATTGGTCCGACAACGCCCCAATTCTTCAGCCAGCACTCTCACTTGATTTAAAGTGCCCTTTAAGGGTTGTCAAAGTTTTGTTAAATCCCTAAAAACCTCAAAAAAAGTCAAGGCGGCCTACATTTGGACTTGTTTTGAAGAACATTCCATGAGGAATCGAATGAGCCCTTCCCCAGGTCCGTAGCTCAAACCATTCCCGATATATGGCCCGATCTATGGTGCCAACATTTGCGTTATTTTGGTTTATTGTTTTTGTTTTGATTGCAGTAACCTAGTGATGTAGTGAACGTGGATACTGGGGTGAACTCCTAAAAGGGTTTATAGCCGATACACGGGTTGAAGTATTCTGATAACCATTAAAAAAAAACGCTGCAAAGTCTTTCATTTTTTCTTCTTCTTCTAAAACCCGGTATTTCGTATATTTTGGCTGGCTAGAGGCTGCTGAATGTTCATGTTCTCTCTGCTCTCTTTGAACGAGCCTATAAACTGTCATTTCTTAGCTTTTGGGTAGTTTGTGGGTGTTCGATGTTCATATTTGTGGAAACCCATATCAAGAAAAACAAGGAGTTTGTTAAAGAAACTTAGTCTATTTCCACAAAATTAAAGAATTACACGTTCAACAGACTTCGACTCTTAGGTCATCATCAGTTACAGAACAATTGCTCCCAGTATTGTACAATTGTGTAATATTGTAGGAATATATAAGCTTCGCAATTTAATGTTGCGATTCTTTAATTTTTTGAAAACAGACGTCGTTTTTTCTACAAACCGGTTTTTTTTAGCTTTTGGTTAGTTTTTTGTTCAATGTTCATGTTGGTGCAACTCTCTTCGCTCGCACCGTGCAAATTCCGCCGTCCCGCGAGGCATAAAGCCGGCGTAAATCAGAGCTCAGTTCTCGGGAACAGTTAAGACGACCTTAAGGCCGTTCCCACGACGTGATAATCACGCCTAGCCAGTAGGCAGTTCCCCCGGTCGGCTTACTCAAGCCCGTCCAGGTTCTCGTAGGTGCTACCTCATCTTGGTTTATCGTCATTCCTTCTCCCTCCTCCCTTCCTCCCTCGCATCCCACCGTCTTCTATTAGCCTCCCATTTCTTCTCTTGCGCTCCATTCATAGCCAAGTGGAAGGTTCCTTCTTCGAGCACCACCGTCACAAACCAGGCCGAACGTTTTGAAAAGTGACGTCACAAAGTGAAGGCCCGAAGGCTCCCCTGTCATCACCCACTTATTATACACAGTTTCTTGCTTTATAAATTCCAATTTAGAAACATCTGCCAAGTTAGGTAGGCCCCACTTGGCTTTTCACGAATATTGTAGCTGCGCCTCACGACCCTAGAATAGTCGGATACTAATTTTAAGAATGTGTTTACTGAGGTCTTAAATAACGTATTTCAAGTGAAACAATTTTCCAACTAAACAAATCAGGCCAAATTGTAAAAAGTGTTGTTGAAAAAAGGTGTTCGTACAGTCCAAAGACACTAGGAAATCGAGCTAAAAAAAATATATAAATAGCTCCTTTTGGTTTATTATTCAATAATAAACCACTGCAATCGCTGTTGAAAAAAAAAAAAAAATTCTAACCCCCCCTGAAAATTTCAAGATTTAAGTTTCAAAGGGTGTAGAATCCGAATCTGCAATAAAAATTCTTCCGTCCGTCCGCCGTACGCTCGATTTCTCCCAAACGGCTGAAGCAAAAAAGGTGAAATTTTCAGGAAAAATCAATGTTGGTCCGGCAACGCCCCAATTCTTGAGCCAGCTCTCTCGCTTAATTTAAAGTGCCCTTTAAGGGTTGTCAAAGTTTTGTAAAATCCCTAAAAACCTCAAAAAAAAGTAAGGAAGGCCTAAATTTGTACTCTTTTTGAAGAACACTCCACGAGGAATCGAATGAGCCCCTCCCCAGGTCCGTAGGTCAAACCATTCCCGATCTATGGCCCGATTTATGGTGCCAACATTTGTGTTGATATCAGTGACCTAGTGACGTAGTGATGTAGTAATGTGGATACTGGAGTGGACTCCTAAAAGGCTTTGTAGCCGATACACGGGTTGAAGCATTCTGATAATTTTCAGGAAAAATCAGAAAATCTGAAATTTTCAGGAAAACGCTGCGAATTCTTTCATTGGGGTTTATTATTCAATTGGCTTGCGTTCGTGATTTGAATTTCTACTAAGCTTTGGAGTGTGCGTGTTTCACAAGTGATAGAGCGATTATTGAATTTCAGGAGATATGCATAGGGCACGTAAATCTGTTCTCAACCAAAATACCTATTTGGATTGTTCAGTTGATGATATTTGTGTGCCTTCTCTACATCATTCTACCTTTGGCTACATCGTTTATATTTAGATTTGGGGAAGTTTTAACGCAATACGAGTGCTAAAGGACTTGATAAATTATAGATGTTTTTATTGTGGGGGGTATTGAGGTTCAATAAAAAAACGCTGCAAATTCTTTCACTGGGGTTTATTATTCAATTGGCTTGTGTTTATGATTTGAATTTCTACTAAGCTTTGGAGTGTGCGTTTTTCACACGATAGAGCTATTATTGAATTTCAGAAGATATGCATGGAGCACGTAAATCTGTCCTCAACCAAAATACCTATTTGGATTGATCAGTTGATCATATTTGTGTGCCTCCTGAAATTCAACAATCACTCTCTTCTGTGAAACACGCACACTCCAAAGCTTAGTAGAAACGCAAGCCAATCGAATAATAAACCCCAGTGAAAGAATTTGCAGCGTTTTTAAGGTATTCACGTACTTACTATTGAACTTCTTTTAAAGGTTGGATTGGGTTGTTTGTTTCACGATTTGAAGCCAAGAAAGCAGACAAGATTGATCCCTTTTGCATATTGGTAGTTGAAATTTGTACTTGTCTGAGAGAAGCATATTTTTTCCCCACGCTCCCTTCGTGGTCGTCATTTACGGTCTTGGTGTATCCCCGGGTTTTAGTCCATGACCTGCCTCTGGTGGGTACCAAAATTTGTATCGATTTAGTATGTTACACTATTTTCGCTTTCAGATATCAGGTTTTGTTGAGCTCAGAGGCTCTGAGAAAGAAGATCTTTTGAGATTATTTACAACATTTTAAAGATCTGTCCATCCATGGCATCGATACGAGGAAAATGTAAGCCACACTTGACGGACGTTTTTATGTGCTCTGAAAATAGTCCTCCTTAGGGGGCGCTCCAACGCAGATTACTAGCCCGTACTCGATTATTTAACGGATCTCGTGGTACCTACAACTTTGACCTCATTCTTCTATCAATTACACCGATGTAAGCAGGGCCGTGGAGAGCAAATCCGCCCCTGGGGGCAAACATTGTACCGAGTCCGTTAGAACCCCAACCAAGAAAAAACCTTGTACACTGTTTACAAACATTCCTATCGCTGGTAATTCATATTTTTTTAGGGAAAAGAACCAGGAGCTGGTTTGGTTCATTATTTTCAATAACGAACCTTTGTAATTGACCAAGAATAGATGTATCGTTTCCATACTCGATATCCCTTCACGTCTACAACAAACCACAAAAAAGTGTTCATCAGATTTTAACGAACAAAAGTAAATGTTTGGATGTAAATGGTCCTGTATTCGCACAATCAGGATCAAAATCAATAGCAATCAAATGCGCCAGAGCTAAGGAAAAACCTATCCAGAATCACTTTCACCCTTCCTAATCTTCCGTCTTTTGAAAGTTAAACTTACGAGCTTAAAGGGGTGTGGGATTTAAAAACATGTGAATGTTCTTTCCTTTGGTCGGTCGTCAAGGTTCATAATTGGAAACAATAAACCGAATTTTGGAAATATTCGACTCAATTGAGTAGAAAGGGGAGACGCACAACATGTGGAGGTAACGCGATGTTGTGGTGGATACGCGTAGCTAACTCGACCGTGTCGGGGACGAGCTATCGCCCGACGTCGATTTGCATCAAGTTCTCCCATCTGCCGTCAGCTGGTTATCTAAATTGAAGGCAGCTCGCCCGTGTCTGATCTTTTTAAAGTTTAAACGCCACTTTACCCCCGCGCGTGCGGCTTTCGTCGATAGATAGCCCTTCCGGGTTTATATCGTTCACAGTCAACACGAGAGTCACCCTTTCACGTCACCATTTTCCGGAGCTCGGCAATCGTAACAAGAAGGAGAGAGAATAATTACGTTTATTAGTAGACAAATGTACCATAAAAAACTAATTTTGGGCACAATAAACCATTACCAGCTTAGTTTATTGAACCGTCTGCTCGAAAGTACGAGACATTCTTCTGAAAAGGTCGAAAGACTCGAGAATTAACACAACGTTGACTACCAGTTGAATTCCTGGACTAAATTTGTCTATAACGCCAAAGAGAACCAGCACGCAGAACCCAACCAGTGACGACCAATCTGGACGATTTATCGTTTCAATGGCTTAGTCTCGGGAGAGTCGGAGTACCGAAGTATGGTAAGCGAAACTCGGTGAGGACAGGGCAAGTGCACAGGAAATGCCAAAAAACCTTCCCTCTTACGCAGATAGAGCAGAGATCCACAGAGCATGCTGAAAAGAGTTTTCCATTCGGGTTAAGCATCTCTATCCTCACCCTAAATACCCACCTGGCAGCGAATAAAGAAGCCCCAGGCTCTATGGCCCGATTTATGGTGGCAACATTTGCGTTATTTTGGTTTATTGTTGTTTTTGTGTTGATATCAGTGACCTAGTGACGTAGTGATGTAGTAATGTGGATACTGGAGTGGACTCCTAAAAGGCTTTGTAGCCGATACACGGGTTGAAGCATTTTGATAATTTTCAGGAAAAATCAGAAAATGAAATTTTCAGGAAAACGCTGCAATTCTTTCACTGGGGTTTATTATTCAATTGGCTTGCGTCCATGATTTGAATTTCCACTAAGCTTTACAGTGTGCGCGTTTCACAGGTGATAGAGTGATTATTGAATTTCAGGAGGCTCACAAATATGATCAACTGATCAATCCAAATAGGTATTTTGGTTGAGAACCGATTTACGTGCTCTATGCATATCTCCTGAAATTCAATAATCGCTCTATCACCTGTGAAACATGCACACTCCAAAGCTTAGTAGAAATTCGAATCATGAACGCAGGCCAATTGAATAATAAACCCCAGTGAAAGAATTTGTAGCGTTTTTGGTCCATAGCTCGGGCTGGCTGAAAGTCAGGACCAACAACACCAAGAACGTATGTTTTACATCAACTATAAGGCTTTTTATTGGCTGTACTGCTTACGGCGCATTGAAATTGCAGATTTTGAATCTACGTACCTTAAAAAAGTAAAATTACTAAGTTTCAAGGGATTTTGAAAATAATAAACAAAAAGTAAGTGATTCACCGGTACTGAATAGTTCGTCTGGAGTCACTGTAGTTCATGCACTCATACCCAGAGTGAAGAATGAAGAACCGCATGAATAAAGTTAGTACACAAATTCACAGCGGCAGGACCTTGCGTGATGCATCAAGTTAACAATCGGGGGAGAGTAATCGCCTTTCATGAAGTGTCTGCTCCCACAAATCCCTTTTTTCACGGTCGAGTGTCGAAAACATCAACGAAATGGTCGAGGAGAAGGGAGGGCCATAAGGGCGGTGAGCGGACATATGGCGCACGCCACTTGTGGCTGAGGTGTTGCTGAGTGACGTCACTCGGACCGATCATCCCCGCTCTGTCGGCGACGGTAATTGACGACGATAATTGACGACGGTAATTTCAAGGTCCGGCCGCAGGCGAGTCATCGCTTTTCAGATGTAAAAAACACACAGACGTCCAACATGCGCACAACATGATGGACAATGTGATAAAATGTCACACATTCAGTATTTATGAGTAGGTATAATTGTCAACAATGAACCTTTGGTCCATCACGAACAAGTTCCAGTGATGCAGCGTGAACATAACGGCAAATTTAATTTCTAAGATTTTTTTTACTTTTCAGGCCTTGTCTCACTAAAAAGATTTAACGTTTAGCATCCAGAGGCTAATTTTGGTCTAAAACGAAACAATTTTTCATCGAAATTTCAAGACCTGAATTAACAAAAATTTCACGTTTGCGCATGCATGAAATTTCCTATATTACACAATCCCTGAAAATTTCATTGAAATAGCAATCCCGGATTTATTAACAAGAATTTTTTGCATGCGCAGAGACTACTATTTATCCGGGGGTCATGAAACCTATAGGGGACCCCTAACCCGCACAATCCCTGAAAATTTCATTGAAATTCAAGAACTCCCGGATTTTGGATTTACGTTTCAAAACTACTTATTGGTTGAAACCTATTGGACCAAAGTTCAAACTTTTGAAAATTTCTTAAAATTATCGTTTTTCTTTCGTTTTTTTCGCTATCTGTAACAAGGATTTAGGTAAGCTAGGTTTTTCGTCAGTGCACTCCTCGGGGAAAACTTGCCACAGACAGACTCAACTTTCCAACGGTGTACTCGTTTTCATGTTTGAACGTTTTTTTCTGATATAAAATTTAATTTTTTTGGCCAGACCTTTTGGTTAAACCTAATGGCCAAAGTTCAAACTTTGAAAATTTCTTAAAATTATCGTTTTTCTTTCGTTTTTTCGCTATCTGTAGGGAGGTTTTTCGTCAGGCACTCCTCGGGGAAAACTTGCCCAGACACTCAACTTTCCAACGGTGTACTCGTTTTCATGTTTGGACGTTTTTTTCTAGGAGAAAAATGAGTTTGAATGAAAGAAAACGTGGTTTTTTTTTAAAGCAAAATCGAGTTTTTCATGATTTCAAAACTTGGCGGTTCGGGTCAAGTTAGTTTTGTATTCTACATGATTTTTCACGCTGAATCGAATGGTGATACTCCCAATCCTCTCAGGCAATCCCAGAAGAATGTATCGGGTCTCGGGTTTCAACAGGCATTCTGCTTTATCATTTTTTATTAACTATGTGATGGGTCTTATTGAAAAAGCTTAGTTAAGAGACTAAGAATCAGTAAACAAAATATTAAAGTTCACTTACCTTGTGAACCCTTCCTCAATAGTCCCACACGTTCCTGATATACTCTGGATGTACAATATCCACTTACTTTCATAATGATGGAAATACGCTACTGCTCACCATTCGATTCAGCGTGAAAAATCATGTAGACTACGAAACTAACTTGAGTATTTTGCTTTAAAAGAAACCACGTTTTCCAATTCGTTCCTTCCGAACCGTTGGAAAGTTGAGTGTCTAGGCAAGTTTTTCTCGAGGACTTCCCGACGAAAAACCTCCCTACAGATACAGAAAAAAACGAAAGAAAAACAATGATTTTTAAAAAATTTTCAAAGTTTGAACTTTGGCCATTTTTTTAACCAATAAGGTCTGGTTAAAAAAATTAAATTTTTTATTAGGGTAATAGGAAATTTTGTGTTCTTTCCAATGGTCACCTTATTTGCTCGTTCAAACCAAAATTAAGGGAGCTACGGCTGTTTTAGTGAGACAAGGTCTGAAAAGTAAAAAAATCTCAGAAATTAAATTGGAGAAACGAAGCCTCTAAGCGAAAAATGCTAGGAGACACTTTCAATTGCAAATTAAGCGTAGAATCGATTCCCTGAGTTTGTCCCATAATTTTACTAGACATTCTGTGTAAACCAACGCGCGAAGAACAACAAATCAGACTGGAAATCAGTTTGGACAAATCAGACGGACGTGAGAAACTACTCAACGAAGAGAAAATGACGTTCAACGATGCGGTAAACATTTGCCGCTCAGTTGAAGAAAACATAACTCATTTAACTGGCATATCATGAAACAGAAAACCATATGAAATAAATTATATCTCTCGAAATAAACAGCCATTTCCCAAAAACGCTGACAAATTCAACTGCTAACGTTACAGTAGGGTTGTTGCTTCCGGTCTACTAAAGTAGCGGAAGCATTGTTTTCATTTCGGAATGTGAAAATTTTTTTGTCTCCAAATCAAAAATTCCACTCGCATTTTGCGTTTCAGACCTTTCTGAACAATTTCGGTTCCGTGTCTGTCTGTGTGTCTGTCTGTCTGTCTTAAAAACGGGCAAAAGGGGCACGAAGTTTGTCCGATTTTGATGAAATTTTCAGGGATTGTGCGGGTTGGGGTTAGATGGTCCCCTATAGGTTTCATGACCCCCAGATCAATAGTAGTCTCTGCGCATGCGCAAACGTGAAAACCTTGTTACGCGCATAACTCCGGGAGTTCTTGACCAATTTCGATGAAATTTTCAGGTATTGTTTGGTTTGATGTGTAGATGGTCCCTTATGAGTTTTATGATCTCCGGATTAATAATAGCCTCTGCGCATGCGCAAACGTGAAATCCTTGTTACGCGCATAACTCCGAGAGTTCTCGACCAATTTTGATGAAATTTTCAGGGATTTGTCTAAGAAAAGCACCTATTTTCAAACCCCCGGATCCATTGGCCTCTGCGCATGCGCAAACGTGAAATCCTTGTTACGCGCATAATCCGGGAGTTCTGAAATGAAAATTTTAAGGGATTGTGCGGGTTAGGGGTCCCCGTATAGGTTTCATGACCCCCGGATCAATAGTAGCCTCTGCGCATGCGCAAACGTGAAATCTTTGTTACGCGCATAACTGCGGGAGTTCTCGACCAATTTCGATGACATTTTCGTTTTTTTGTTCGGGTTGGGGTCCCCTATTTTCATGACCCCCGGATCAATGGTAGCTTCTGCGCATGCGCAAACGTGAAATCTTTGTTACGCGCATAACTCCGGGAGTTCTTGACCAATCTCGATGAAATTTTCAGGGATTGCGCGGGTTAGGGTATAGATGGTTCCCTATGAGTTTCATGACCCCCGGATCAATAGCAGCCTCTGCGCATGCGCAAACGTGAAATAATTGCCACAAGCATAACACCGGGAGTTCTTGACCGATTTCGATGAAATTTTCAGGGATTGTTCGGACTTATTAGGTATACTTTATAGTTTGTTCAATAGTTGAACATGCCTACCTTTATTTTCTCAAGTTAGCTCCTGCATAACAATAAAACCATAATTCTCATTTAACTCGCATAATTGAACGAAGTTCATTTAGTCAATAATAATTATATTCAATGATCTAAACAGTCATGTTATAGATACGCTGACAAATTCAATGTGCTAACGTTACAGTAGGGTTGTTGTTGTTTGTGGTCAATACGAATATGGTGAAAATACGGGTTCTTTGTGAAATGAAAGTTCCCATACTTCGCCCAGCGCTACATTAATGGACGTAGTCTCCGTGATGATCCTCCCTCTCCGAACCGGCGGCGACTCCCATCTCGGCATAAATAGGGGAGGAAATGAGCCTTTTGTTTAAATTGTTTTTAAAAAGACGAGAAGGGGCGAGCCGGGTTCAAGTTTTAGTAACCAGATCCGAGTGGGAGAGGTTTGGCGCCCTCTACCAGTTCAGAGGGTAACTCTATACAAAACAATGGGGAAGGCCCCCGCTGGATTTCCCCTCATTGTCCTCGTCAATGAAGTGGCGTTGAAGAGGTTGAGGAGAACGGAGAGGGGTAACTAGATATTTTTGAAATGGCAGCCTGTTGCAGTATCCCCAGTCGATCGAAATTGCGGTTTTCCGGTCCAATAATTCCAATATAAAACTAAACCGACGCTGGTTTACAAGGAACAACAATACAAACCAACAATGAAAGAGAGATAATGTCCATGATGCACCTATTTACAATTTTGCTTATAATTCGACAATAAAATCGTTGGCAGTAGGTGAAGCTCGTGTTGTCAAACAAGAATTTATATGAAATGAATAATATATTATTCCAGTTATTACAGTTATACAGGGTGTCCCATCTATACGGGCCCATTAAGGAATCACAGCCATACGTGCGAGCTATCAAGTAATTGAACCGGACCTTTTCTACAGTATTTTCACTCTGCTTGAAGGTGGTGGGACAAGTTTTTCATTTTTTCGATTATTTTTTTAGTTATTCAAATCTTCGATTGAAACTTGAGATTACCTCTAAGCTTTTTATTGTGCGTGTTTCACAGGTGATAGAAGATTATTGAATTTCAGGAGATATAGATAGAGCACGTAAATCTGTTCTGAACCAAAATACCTATTTGGATTGATCAGTTGATCATATTTGTGTGCCTGTGTGTCTGTCTGAAATTCAATAATCACTCTATCACCTGTGAAATAAGTACACTCCAAAGCTTAGTAGAGATTCAAATCATGAACGCAAGCCAATTGCATAATAAATCCCAGTGAAAGAATTTGCAGCGTTTTTTATGGTTATCGGAATACTTTAACCCGTGTGTCGCCTCTAAACCCTTTTAGGAGTTCACTCCCGTATCCACGTTCACTACATCACTAGGTTACTGTAGTCAAAACAAAAACAATAATAAACCAAAATAACGCTAATGTTGGCACCTAACGATCTGGGGACCTTTTTCACATTTCATGTCTTTGCTATGGCACACAACCAAATTCTCGTTATGTCACGTTACGTTACGTAACAAAATATGATTATAGCTGAAATTTGGCTAAATGATTATTATGATTTGGCTGGTAGCCTCTTAAGACGTGAACAACAAGCTTTGTACAGGGTCTTGATCAGCTGAGTGGCTACTGAAGCTAACTTCTTTCCTATGAACCGTAGGAAGCTGAAATTTGTCTCGTTAGGACACGAACAACAACGCTACTGGAGTCGGTGATGTAGTCTGGCTCGAATACACAGAAGAAAATGTCCCAATGTGTTGCAGACTCGTATGCAAGCATTTATGATTCTTAGAAGTGAGGTAGTTAGGTACCTATATGATTATAGCTCCTAAACTTTTCCATTTAGGTTTATAAACAAATCCATGTCTACATGGATACCTAGAAGTTGTATTGATACTATATTCAATCAAAGAGGGGAAAGACATGAAATGTCCTAATGCGTTGCAGACTTGTATGCAAGAATTTTAGTTTTAGTTTAGGTTTTTATTGCAGATTCGGATTCTACACCCTTTGAAAAGTAAACCATGAAATTTCATTGAATTTTCTTCTCTTGTAGATTGAGCCATTAGAGTTTGATGAAATCGATTTTTGAATTGTCCCTAGAGAGGTAGCATTTAATTATAAATTCCCCCTGTAATAAGGCGACTCGTGGCCAACGAGTGGGGCGTCGGAGACCTCAACAGGTGTGTAGGGCTGTCAGCCGTCACAGCTTGTCAGAGCAAACTGCCCGTAAAACCGGGCGAATTATGCCCTTCAAGTCTTCATTAAAAATTGTCTACTGTTTGTTTGCGTTTCCTTTCTCGACCTCTTCGAAGGCGGACGAAGACACGAAGTGATTATCGGTGAAAGTTACGGCGTCTTTATGGAGATCGGCGGACCCCTTAAGCGGCGATCCACGTGCATTTATTTCCAGTTAAATTACCACTTTTGAGCCTATCGATGGTCTTCTCACTATTCATCTTCATTGTCTACGGAAATCGATGTGACGTTAAATGAAATGTTGACGCAACTTTTTTTTTTTTCCAAACAGTAAACTTTATTTGTAACATTACATTATAGTTGTGCTGACATAAATAGGTATATTACTAACATGGCACTTGTTCGCGAGGTCCTTGTCCATTGACAAGCCTCACACGTTTTTTATAAATTAGCACTTATATATATAAATATATAAACATGTATATAAACTAATAACAGTAGAGATTATAACAATAACAATCGAGGTAGCGGACAACGAGAATGAATTTAATTTATAACAAAATCACTTGGTCTTTTTCTTTTTAATCGCCTCCTGGGTCGTTCTGGAGGTGGATGAAGCGCTATGGTCCTTAGCTCAGCATTTTCATGTGCGATGAGTATTTGGTGGAGCTTATTGTAGAACAGTTCAATTGTTTCCTGTACTCCCAGGACGTCCATATCTCGATGAAGGGCCTCGTTTCTAACAAACCATGGCGCATTGGACATCATTCGAAGGCATCTATTTTGTTGGACTTGTATCTTTTTCACTTGCGTGTTTGATGCTGATCCCCAGAGTCCACAAGCATAGGTCCAGATTGGGCGTATCATGGTTTGGTACAGCAAACGTTTTGAGTGAAGTCGTAGCGGTGACCTGTTTCCGATCAGTCGTGCAAGGAATTTGGTTCTGCTACGAATCTTCTTTTGGAGGCTCGTTATATGGGGAATCCATGTCAACTTTGAATCTAGCTCCAAACCTAGATAGCGAACTGAATTTTCCAGGGGGATTACATTGCTTCCAAAGGTGATAGCCACATCTTCCACGTTTCTTTTCAGGGTGAATCTAACAACTTTGGACTTGTTTGGATTTATTTCAATCCTCCACTTGCTACACCAAACATGAACTTCATCAAGCATCAACTGTAACTCATTCTGAGTGGATTGACACGTGCCTTTGCTGAGAATTGCCAAGTCATCAGCGAATTGCGCCACCTTGACTGAGTTGGAATTAGGTTGGGGGATGTCTGACGAGTAAACGAGGTAAAGCAGGGGCCCCCACACGCTGCCCTGTGGAACTCCTGCAGACATGCCCTTAGGGGAAGACACAGAGTTCTCAATCATGACTGAGTAAGTTCTGTCAGACAGGTACGATTGTACGAGGCGATATAGAGTATCTGGCAGCACATTTTTTACCTTAGTAAGCAAACCAGAATGCCAAACTCGGTCAAAAGCTTTTTCTGCATCCAAAAAGGCTCCAAGGCAAACTGAGCACTCTTCATATGCATCCATGATCATTTTCGTTGCTCGATGTAGCTGTTGTGGACATGAATGGTTATGACGAAAGCCAAACTGTGTTTCTGGGATCAAAGGTATCAGGTGGTCCAAAAGACGCAACTTTTGGGGGGATGTAGATTACGTTTCATCGAGAGCATTTCATTAGTTCGAATACTGTAAAAAAGGGAGAATATCATCTACACAAGTTTTTGATCGTCTGCACAATCGATCGACAACACCGCTTTCAACCTCCCCATCCTCATCAACTTGGTTTACTGCGGGGTTGTGTGTTCAAAAATTAAGCACGAGCCGTCATGGAATAATAATTTCTTCGCTCCTAAGTTAACTTCTACGATATTGACTCTTTTAAGGTGCAATTTAATATGTAGACTTCCTACCACCTTTACCAGACGATGCATAAGTTGAGTGGCTCCTAAGGCTAATTTCTGCGTTAATTATACTATCTAGCGGCAAATTAGTTTGTAGACTATTTAGAACATTTACCTGACAATGCATTGCCCCGGAATCAGCTGAAAGGCTTTTAATGCTAATTTCTGAGCTACTTACACTTTGATGCTGCAATCTAGTATGCAGACTTTTTATGCCCTTTACTGAAGGTGCGTATCCAAGCATCAGTTAAGTGGCTCCTAAGGCTAAATTATATGGTACTCATTCTCTAGCTGCAATTGAGTA